>OY735201.1:62168343-62178343 GCA_963457665.1 Thysanoteuthis rhombus
TGATGAAAATATTATGGGCACTCCAATCACACATCATTTCTAACAAAGAATAAATCCTCACAAGCAATTGAAAAAAAAAAAAAAATGAAAGAAAAAGTAGATACGAATATTCCGTTGGTCACCGAATAAAAAAAGGTATAATATTTACAGGTTGTTATTGCAAATATATTATTTACTGCTCCCAATGGAATATTTTCCCAACATTCAAGCATATCATTGTAGAAATTGTTCGTGTTTGTTAGCTTATTTTCTGGTATGCTAGGCACATCATAGCGTAATATCATCTTATATTTCTACATAAGGGAATTATGGGTAGTAAGGCCAAATTCAATATCACGAACAGATATTGTTCCCAGAAACACAACTATGTTCCAAGACAAACTTTCCAGCGTTTAAGTCTTTTCCCTCATGTAGTACAGGAGATTATCTTCGCCCAAACTTCTAATGAGCCTTCCACCTTCGAATCTAAAACTTTTGAATTTTGATTAGTCATCCATCATCACTTAAACCAAGTTTCTAAGTTTCTGTCCTTTCGAAAATAAGACTAATGTTCGTTTATTCTTTAAGGTACCGTGTGGTTTTAAGTGTACAACATATCTCATGAGCCAAATTGTTTTAGGCGCTTCTCATGGTCAAACCTGCTTTCTAACCATGTTTTCTGTGATCTGGACCAGTTCCACTTCCATTCCTGTAGAATCTTGAAATTACTTTTGAAAATAAAAGTTCTTTTAAATGGGAACCTTTGTTAAATCCATCATAAGGTAGAAATGTGCCAATCTACTCCATAAATTTTGATAGTTGGTCAATCTGATTGAGAGAGTTAATCATCTTTCAGGTTGGTGTAGATGTGATCAATGTATTGTTATAATTGAGAAAAATAAATTTTAAAACCAGCAAGATGAATTTTTTGAATAAATTGTAAGATTTCAGGGATATAATGACAACCTGGTAGAACATTAGGAATCACACGTGAGTAAACCTAGAAAATGCATTCTGATGAAGTTGAAGATAGAAAAAAAACAATGAGAAAAGAACAAGTTTCTTTTTTGCTATTTTGCTGGCTTTTTGTTCTGCCTCTATCTCAGTTACATATAATTACAAATGACCAAGCAGTTCCATTTACAATGTTAGAACTAGCCCCAAACATGGTTTTCTTTACATTCCATTCAAACAAAACGTCCTGGCAGAAGGCAAGATCACAGATGTAATCATTCGAATATATCATTAAAAAACTCAGATAGTGAGGAGCTGAACTTTCTAAGCTTACTAAACGTTTGACCGGAACTTCGTAGCGAAAAGGGAGGAATATTTTTCTTCAAAATGAGCCAAACTGGCACCATCAAGTGGTTGAAACAAACATTGAAGCAAGGAAATGAACTTTCACCTGCATCCAACTTATTCCAATTTCCCTTAAACCTCACAATGACGAACGTAATCATCCGGTGATATTTGATGATGTCCTAAAATAAGTCCGTTCGTGCACCTACCATTTATGTTGCAGACATTTATGGTATTAGAAGCTTCAGATCCGATGTCAAAAGTTATTGTTTTCAAAGGTGCAATATTTTTGCCCTCGATTTCAATGACAAACAACGTTTTTTGGCCCATTTTTACGCTTATGATACATATGTTCTAATCTAAGCTTAATCTAAAAACTAGTGTGTATTGAACAATATTCAACCATGAACTCTGCACATTCATATAAAATGGTAGCTGCTTACTGTGGTCACTTGGGGACAAGGTATTGAAATAAAAATAACCGAATAATCACAGTGAGGAAAAGTAGTGAAAATCTTGTTCTGATATTACAGTAGACTCCTGTTATCACGGTACCCTCGGAGAGAGTTGATTTGGCAAAATAGCACTTATACCAGTTGGATAAAAAATACAGCATGCAAATTTTAAGAAATAGGACAAAGAAAGTTTTAGCTTTTCATTATGCTCAGAAAAAGATATATTTTTCTACGATGGTGAGAATATAAAAACAATCATCCCATCAGAACGCATGTGTCATTGAATAATGATATCAGAGCAAGTGCTGTTATGATGAGAGCTCAATATAGATTCATCGTGATATGTAAACAACTGTATATTATATGAGATCAGTGAATTTATTGACATTTTTTGAAAATATTTTATTCATTTAAAAAGGATTTCACCAACGATTTTTTATCAATAATCAATCGATAAACTTTATCTATGATCATAATCAACGCCTTTTTCATTGCAAAGAAATATTGATGTTTCTATAAATATACAAAGTAAAGTATTTCTCAAATCTAATTGCAATTACCCAGTTTATTTGAGAATGCTGCTCTAGGGATCTGTTCAATGCATGTAGATTTCAAGCCCTTAAATGCTCCGATACTTTTAATATAAATAGTATCAATATTGAGTCTGTTCCTATCTACCTGATTATTCATGGTGGTTAAAATAATTGTGTATTCCCCCTCGGAAACATATATTCGATGTTCAAGTCCTATTGAAAGCCAGGATTTTGGATACTGATAAGTAAAAATGCAAGCCATTTTAATTACATGATCGTCCTACCGTTCCAGCGGCTATTGACCGAAGTATTATAAAAATTATTTTGTGCGTATTGAAGAAATATTTTCACACATTCAAATTCAAATTCAAGTCACCTTTTAGTTGGAATGTGTCAGTTAGATATACCTCTTCATGAGAAAAACAAAGATAGTGTTTCTCTCTCACACTCTAATCCCCTTCTCACCAAACCACCTTCAACGAACCAGCTTAAAATACTCTAATAACAAATTATAGTTAATAAAAGTTCAGTTATATCTCGACTTTCAACTCTGACAAACAAATTTCTACTTAAATATGACACTTTGTTTAATACTTCAAATGCATAAGGTAGTAGCATTTTAAATCAAGTAATATTTTGATTTGATATCTGCATGAGCATGCTTTCCTGTCACTGGTTCGTCTATAATTGGGTTTCGAGATATTTTAGTAAAACTCTGGCCACCAAAGAACACGAAATACTTCATTGATATTGAAGGACGTCAAGTTGAATAAGTCTGTCAAATAAACTTCTACTTTATTATGACGTACTGTCATAAAGTTTGAATGTGCGAAGTTCTCTTATTCCAAGTAAAAATAGTATTTACTTTCAAACTGATCCGGATTGATCATATTGAGGAGAAGCATGTTATTCGGTGACCTGAAGAATTATATATAGCATCAGTGAATGCTCATACCAGGCTTAGAAAATCTCATGACACGTGTTAACATGGGGTTAACGGAAACATTCCTTTATTTGTTTCGCTAATGGGGAGATGACATCTACTCGTAAAGTCACGGTTTTGAGTTTACAGTTCGTACGTGATATGGAAAATATAAAATTAATTTCAAACTTGGTGAATTTGACTGCTACGGCAGTTCTGGCATAGAAAACCAACGTCGTTGTCCATGAGGCTTAAGGAATCATCCGCACAAGTTCAGAAATAGACAAATGGTACGCATACAACTAAAGATTATGAAAATAGAGAAGATTGGATTGGAAGTTGGGACAATTCAACAGAGCCTTGACTATTTGTAGATAGTTCTGGGTTTCCGAAAAGTATCGATAAGGAAAAATGAATATATAAAGGAGTGAGTCTTTCTAAGTTTCAAAAATGTTTATACAAACAAAAAGAAAAATCATTTCCGAATGAGAGTTATTTGATGGTAAACTGACGACAATAATTACTGATATACAGGACTCTATTCGTTATATTCATATCAGATATGTGTTTGAACAATTATAGCTGTTAAGATCAGTTTGTTCAAAACGTTAAAATGACAGCAATAAGCGGCTTCTTATTAACATCCATTGCTTGATGTTCTCAGCTGCTTATTGTTATCTTAAGAATACCACCTCAAGGTGTTCATAGGTCATATTGTTCCTACATTGTGTGAAGAGGATTAGTAATTATAGCTGAGATCTGTGTGGAGATGAAATGGTGTAGATGTTGTGGACAAGAGATTTTGTCTCCACGTGTTTTGTTTCCATCATCACATACCGACATCACTTGAAGTGTTGACACGAGAAGGTAATTGATGTTTTCTTTTCTGTCGTAACGACTTCCGATGCAGCAAGTATGGGTAAGGATATAAAAATAAATGATAGTAATTATAATGAAAACCAACATGAATGATTAGCCAAATAAATATGTCGTACGTTCAATAAATAGATTTTCATAACAATGCATATACAGCTGAAAGGAAATACATACAAAGATACATTATTGAGATCGATCGTTAAGGGGCATATTTAGTTCAGATTACCTCACATCATTTCTATAGAGACGGAGAAAGTTAGTTACTTGTTCATCAATGAGGAGATTGTGATGAGAGGGCGTAGAGTGTAAAATATTGCTGAGTAGAAGAGGAAGATAGAAAATAACTTCTAAGTGGAAGTTAGAAGCCCCGTCCTATGTAGTAGTAATAGTAATAGTTGTGCGTTGGTGAAGCAGTGATAACTGAAATCGCTTGAATCCATAAGGCTCAGAGAAATCTGAAAAATTATCATGGAGACCAGGTATCAGTAGTTCATCTATTTGCCAAGTTATGGGCAATGAATTCCTGATTGCATATGAGCAACTCGGGGCCATTTTCGGACGCTGGAAAATACAAGGCGGAAAGACCTATCTAAACCACAGGAAACACATGAGGTTTGAACCACGTGCACTTCTTGAATTTAAGAGAATTAAAAGACGGAATATTCATGACTGCTGCGTAGTGGAGACATTTCCAGAGATGGAGGTGTGCGTTTTTTTTTTTTTAGCTAAAAAGGCACAATTATGTAGCTGATCATATTAAAGATACTTCAAACTCTGTGAAGCAAAGTAGGCCATGTTTAGAACAGTGCTGGGTCATGATAGAAAAACGGTAAACATAGAATCGAGTGGAAAATAATACTTATCTTTTAAAGGAAAAGAAAGGAGAGAAATGTCCGACTGATGGAGTCAGGGAAAATAAACGTGCGTTCAGAGCTTTTATCAACATCGATGGAAGTGACATTTTGTACGTTGGGGCTAGATTCAAGGTTCCATAGCTAGAGCTATTACTTATTTAGTTTTTAAATAAATTACAACTAAAAATAAAGGAGCCACTATGATAGTAAAAGATCCCCTGTCTTTGATTGCTCCTTCTATAGAATTGGCACGCTGCTTCTCGTGAAATATGGTCAATATTAACTGAGTACCCCATTACTATGACATCGTGCGAGACAGAATCAAGATCGATAGCTATAAGACAGACACTCGCTCTGAAGCCATCGTTGACAAGCACGAAAACTATTCCCATAGAAATTGTAGTTTAGGTATTATCTAAGGGCAATTTCTATTCATATTTAGCTACCAAATTAGTTACACTCGTTATTTCTAGAAGAGTAAGCATGACCCTTGCAAAAATGTGTCTTTGTATTAGATATAGTGATTAAGGGAGTTCTGCAGAATAGCCATGGGTAACTAGTTAGTTTTGCAGAGTTTTACCACAGCACTGAGTTTAACACTTGGTATGCCAACGATTATGGCCTTGTGCCTGACTGAATTGAACTTAGTAAATGTTGATAGTCTTCTTAGAACAATACTCAGAATATGGTTCAATACCACAATGATTTAAAAAAATTTATAGTAGGGGTATTTGTTGAACTGAACCAACTTTGAAACGAGGGCAGATTCAGGGAATATCAAGTGAAACATGGCGGTTGATTCCAATGCATCTCACAATTATATAAAGAGAACAAATCGGAAGAAAAAGGTGACAGATTGTCATAGGGTGTTATCAACAAAATAAATGTTTAAGTTAATCGACAGAAGGTATAATCTCATAATTCATGTCAGTCACAAGAAAATTTATGTAGGATAAAGAAACAAGGTTTCATTGAAAAGTAATTCAATGTCCCACGAGATGCAAACCTCGGAGCAGAGTAATGCATAATGAGCTAGTCTTAGATATTACTATTGCTATTGTGTGTTCAATCGTCCCCGCATGCCACACACTTTTTGCCTAGAGCAAAATTAAGCTCGGCTCTGTAGATATAAAACATAACAGTCAAATAACGGTGAAAAATTGTTTGATCATTCAAGTTAAGGAGCATTGAGCATAATCAATATCCAGAAGGGTGACAGCGTGGGAATATCAGGTACATTAGCACCTTGTGTCAGACTAAGCGAAAATAGTGAATAAAAATAGTTATGCCAGTGATAGGTGTTTAGTGATTGGTTATTTATTTCTTAAAGTGGATAAAGAGAACGGTCAATTTGAACCCATGAACCTTACAGTCTCTCTGACTTCCCGCTATTCGTTAACATAGTGCAAGCGAACGGCTACCAATGCGAGTTGAAACGCCAACTTATCATTAAGTTTATTGATGTTTCATGTTTATACTAATGGCGTTTGCGGTGTCGTGTAGCGATACGTCTTAGGTGATTGACGTTTTGCGCGCTTACCCTCCCCGCCTTGCTCGTCTTTGAGAATCCGGCTCCAACCGCCTTCATTTTAACATCACCGTCGCCTGCGGCTTCCCTTCCCCTCGGCCTGGTCCCGTGCCAAATGTTTCCCCTGAGTGAGAGTGATATCTAATTCTGGTGCCAACGTTCAGTGGTGATTCGGCAAGCTCTACGCCCATCTATTCCGAGTCGCAGCTTCCAGAGTGCTCTCCCATCGCGATCCGAGTTCAGAAACGAACGTTGCTTGTGAGAGAGTAAACAGAATCAGTAGAAATCGACTGGAGTTACACCTAGGTGTATGATTGAGAATGTAGATACAGGCATTATGCATTTACATCCAGAAAATATGATAGAAAAGTGCCGGGGGGCAGCTCAAGTTTTACTACTTTTTATTTATTTTCATCTTTTATCTTCAAAATCATTTACTTTTACTCATCAGTGGCATTTGGATGAGAAAATAGAACAGATGTTCTGGGATATTAATTGATCAGAGCCAATGGAACGGTAAACGTGGATGGAAAGACCAAACACAAAACAACTCCCGTGTTCTTCAAAAATCATACATGTGAATGTTGGAACACTGCTGTTGACTACCGGTCAGTGAGACAATCTTATAGATTATTATTAATATATGGGATTTGATGTTGATCGCCCCTACTGCTCAAAGACTTGTGCCAGACTTGGTAGACGTAATAAATACTCATGTGCATATATTTACCAGTATGTACACGCACACACAGGCATATGTATATATATATATATATATATATATATATATATATATATATATATATATATATATGTATGGACATTCACAGTATGTATATGCATGCGTGTTAATGAATACGCGTATACATAAACAAACGTATATATATATATATATATATATATATATATGGACAAGAGTGAAATGACAGAACACCATGTGGTGAATAGATGATATTTCTTTATTTTATTTGGTGACATTTTGCGAGTTCACCTTTGATCCTTCGGGGAAAAGTGATGTATGTACAAAAAAGTGTCAGTTTTTGAGAGTCCAAGTCTGCCCGTAAGCTGGTTTGATAATTAATAATTGAAATTGATTTTGAAATACTCAGACAGGACTGGGTAGCGAGTATCGGTTAACAGGAAGGATATTTATTAATATTTTAATGTATGAATGCATTCATGAAAAGCTAGGGCAGAGGTACCTGATCCAGAGCGAGAATCACTCTCACATTTTTCAACGCAAATTCCCTACGGGGACGGTTTTGATTACTGAGGACGTAAAAAAAACTGAGAAGGGTTCTACCTTACTTATGAAGGACATAGATTGATGAGAAGCTAAGTTTTGAGAACAGGGGAACGGAACACATTCGAAAGAGCGTAAAGTGCACTTTGGGTAAAAATAAAGAGCATAAATTGCTTTTTGCTTTTACTCAGTGCATTCCCAATACTTGACTTCCCAAGGGCTATGGCATTGGCGAAAAAACACCGAGAGCTTAGCTTGCGAGTTGGGCTCCCCTTTTTCAACGCGCCTTCATTTCACTTCAAGTGAGCTAGTCCCAACAGAATCACAGAAAATCCTCTTTAACCCAGTATATATGTAATGTGACCTCCCACAAACCACAAGAAAAGGATATATAGATTTTGTCTTCTCAATATGGTTCGAGTGAGAGAAAAATCTACAAAATTTGTATGAAAGGAAAATGTCGAAATCAAATATGGCTGCTATCCACCCTACTGACAATACTAACCTTCAAACTGGGCATTGTATTAGTTTGAACTCCTATGGACAAGCGGTCCCCGAGTAAATAAATCGGCAAAGGAAAAAGTCCAGTCTGCCATCCTTGGCAAATTATAATCCAAAAAGAAATTCGTTCTTAGTCCGGTTCCAATTTGGGTTAAACTACGCTGATAATGACATTTTTGAGTAGACTTTGTCAAGCAGATGCAGAAAAAATGATTCAAAATTTGGTATTTGACATTCACCATTTTCTGTTATTACAGGAGCTCACACAAATTCAGAGCAACAATTTTATTCGCTAAATTGTACGTGAATTTAAAAGTGACAGCGTGACTCGAAATCCGCCCACATGAGACTTTCAGTGAGTTCCAAGGGAGTCTCGTGCAAATTAGTTTCTTGAGAATTCCTGAAATCCACAATCCATATTGTATCTTCTATGGAATCTGCAGATACCGAAAGGTTCTTTGTTAAATGCAGAATACTTTCCCATTTTCCTAACAGTGTATCTGGTCAATTTTTATCTGATGCAACTTCAAGTGTCTGTTGTACATGATGAATCACAGCTGAAGGTTGCAGGGTTGTACCCAATTTTTGTGTAAAATACCTGTATTATATATGGGTGTTTCATCACTGATTATGCAAAGTCTTGCTGTGAATTTGTCAGGTAGTAGCAGTAAGAGCAGTATATTGAAGAAGATAGATTCAACTATTGTACAAAATTTCACTCTGTTTATATCTACTAAAGAGAACTTTATTACGAACGTTTTGAAATATGAAATCTATCCTTATCTTGGAATATTGATGATATCGATGATGTCGGTCAAAATTCTGTAGAATGTCGATGTAAAAACCAGTCAATACTAATTCAAAAACTACCGATGACAGAACAAGCATTGTCAACGTCTTAATTCTGTCTCCAAGGGGAACCAACTCCTTTTTGTACAGATCCTGTAATGGTGATCCGTTCAAATCAGGGAGGTTGTCCTTATCTTAGTCTTTCTTCAACCCGAAAAGCGTTCGGTCTGGCTCGTTGGGTTGTATTATATTTTTGATGATTATCAAAAATATTGTGATGCCTTGTTATTTCTCCATCTCATACTGAGCATAATCCTCTCCTGTGAACGTTTCATGGTTCTCAGTTTGAGTGTCAATCTTCCGGTTAGGTTTAATGTCTCTGCTCTATATGAGGCTATCGGAAGGTTACTTTGATAATATCACTCCATTTTTGAGGACATGTTAGATTTTCTTATTCTTGAAGTTTGATCTTGTCATCCTAGAATCATTTTAGTATAATTTCTTATCTTTTTTTTTTTTACAAAATTTCATGGAGATTCGTCGTCCAAGGTGGATGTAATGGTATACTTTCTCCAGTTCTGCATCTTTGGTTTTGATTGTTGCTTTTTTGTCTTCAACTTGTTGGTTGTACATTACATTCGTTTCTCCAAAGTTCACGTGAAGAATAATTTTCTAGTTTTCTCTATCGAATTCGTCTAATATCATTCAGAGATCTCCAAGGTACTTAGCAAGAATGAGCTGTCCTGAAGTATTTTAATTCCCTCTTCTGATCTAAAAACCACTCCCTGATTTTGTATGCATACTCATCAGAATGGTCAAAGATTTATTACTATCAAAACTCTGTATAAATTCATACGCACAAAAAGTCATTTGGTCGCTATACACAAGCTAGCTCTGCCATCGTTTTCGAACACTTAATAAACATTCACTTTAATTATTAATCACCAAACCTGCCCGCAACCAGACGTGGACTCGATATAACAGACGACCTTTTTTCTTTTTTATCTCCATCACTTTTTCT
>OY735201.1:62183343-62223343 GCA_963457665.1 Thysanoteuthis rhombus
AACCTTTCACTCTGGACTTCTGTTATATCAAAAACCAATATTTTCAACAATTTCTAATGTCTATATTTCTCATTTAGACAAGTTTCAATTTATTTCTATAAGTTTTCCTTGATCGATATCCTGCCAATTTAAAAGGCCAATTACAGATTAAGGACCGTCGACCAAGTATGGAGAATAATTGGTTTCCCTAATGAGCATTGTCCCTGGAGCTTTACTAAATATTTGGAACAACTCACTTTGAAGGGGTTTGTTTCTGGTTCAAGGAAATACTTTAAGAATTTAATTCTAAAATCAATCTGACTGCAATTAGTCTTTATCTTTACATATTACTCTTGCAAGGTGGATACGGGGGCCCCATCATGGTGTAATGATTAACAAGCGGGTCATGCTTAGATATTGATTACCCAGCAAGATGGATTACGCCGAGTTATGCAGGGCCTTTGTTTGTTTAGATTTATTTTAAACTGTTGTAGTCAAAAGAAACAACACTTCAGGGATAATGACTACCTGCTCTTAAAATTTGCACTGATTAGAAACAAACACTGAACGCGCTTACACTTCCCTTTTCTCAATTAAAACACGTTTGACTCTCAAAGCATGAGTGAGAGATAATCTCTCCAGAAGCCAATAAACCAACTGGTTCTATAACTACTCTTGCATTAATACTGGCTGAGCAGAATTGTTCGAGGTCGATATATCAACCACACGTGTTACACAGGTTTTTGTTTAGTGACATAAAATGTTATCAGTTGTTTTCATGGAGAGAATAGTTTGTGAAGGCCAGTTTGTGTAATCTTCTCGTACCATAAAAATATTCTCTCAAATAGCTTTACATATAGTCTCAGATTGCAGGTTTTGAATTTCAGCTTGATAGCGTGTATACTACACACAAAGTCCGTAGCAGGAGTTATTATATGTCAGTATCTAGTTGTGCGTTGTAAGAAACAAATATCTACTATAATCCATAAAGAAGAATTTCTTTGAAAATGTACGTGAAAAGGCCTCGGAAGCGGCTTTGCATGTATCTATGTCCAAAGACGAAATGATTTAAAGGGTTTTCTATCAGAAATCTTGAGTGATTTTCCAATCTTAAGATAATTCGTCAAGATCTCTTTTGAGAGGATTTTTGAATTGGATTAAAGCAGGATGCCTATACTGACGCCATATGACCTTGTGTTGCCGGGTGGTTAGATCATATCTAATCCAGAACACTTCCAATTGGGAAAAAAATCCAAACGTTCACCATTTTCACTTCTTTACCACTGATATCATTTACGCCTTAAAAAATGATGTTGAATCCCAGCGGTAATCCTTCTAAGATATCTTCGAAAGTTGCCCGATCTCAAGCATTGCCACTGGCTATGTTTTCATTTTGCATATTTTTTTATCATTATCAGTTGATCACTTGTTTAAATGAACCAATAGGAATCGGTTGACGTGATATCACCCGAAAAATTTCTTTGTCCGTAAGCTGTTTATATAATTCTTAACATAAGTATTTGCTGATTAGAACTGAAGGCTCCAGAAAAAATATGCATAGGTTTTTGATGCATACTTCTCCTTGAAATCCATGGCAAAAATATCAATACTCAGTTGAATCTATTGATTCTTTTTGAAACACGGCGACATTTCTTTGATTGATTTTGAGTTGTATAATGCCTGCTATTAGCTTGTAAAAAATGTGAAGACGAACGGGTGATTTCCCGGCATACTTTTTTTTCTTTTCAGCTTAGCACATCTCCAATACTTCAATTTTCTTCTCTTCCATTTTGACGACGAAAAAAACAATGCCATATATTCTGATGATTTATTGATACTAAAAGCCCTTTTTTTTTCTCAAAAATTGATATTCGGAGTTCGTATATGGCAAAAATAAAAACAAAATACAAATGAGTGATCAATAAAAGCCAGGGAAAATATTTTAAAAAAAATATAGAAATGAAGAGGAAAGAGGATAAGGGGAGTCACTATCAGTAAAGAAGTAATGGATTATTGGATAAAAGGAAATATGACAGAAGAAAGTATCAAACCCAAGCAAAAGAAAACTGGAAACACAGAAAAGGAATAAACAGGTCTGGTTAGCCACTGAATAGAAATTGTCACGTGACTAACATATCTTGGCAGCAAAAAAAAAAAAAAAAGGAAAAAAATAAGAGCAACCAATCTAACTCTATCGCCTTTCATCGAGCGGTAATCACTAAAGAAGTCCAATGCCGGACAGAGACCAAGGGACCTATTTAGCATAAAAGTACTCTGTAAATTCAACCTCCCACTAAAAACCTATTTGCAGGGTTGAGAGTTTTGAGCCCCTCAACCACATTGTTGCAAGCCATTGGTGTGACACTCATAGATAGTCAGCAAGTCCAACTAACTCAAGTTATGTTGTTGACTATATTTATGTTGACAATTTGGTTGACGGTCGGAGGGAAATCAAGTCGGAAGGAAGCGTGTTGTAGGGCAGTTTTTAACAAGTTTATGTGGCGAAGCATTGCCAATGTGTTTGATCGCCACTGAGAGGTCTTCTACTAGACTAAGCTAAGCTTAACAAACAACGACAATAAAATAAGTATAACTCAAAGATTAAGATGAGACGGTGATGCAGTAATGATAAAAAGACATTTGCTAAAGATTGAGCAGGTAATAGAAAAAGAAAAAGGAGGGTGAGAATGAAGATAAAAGGATAGAAAACAATACAAAACAATGCCTTGCTTTGACAAGAGTAAACCTAAAAAAAAAAATGGAAACTAAAAAAAAGATCAAGCTTGACTGTATTGGGGTCAAATTTCCCTGCTACATGAAAATCTAAAAAATAAACGAAACAGAATTCATTACTCAATACAACATTATTCCAAAACCGTTTGTCTAATTTCAAGTCTTTTATTGATAATTCCTCTAAATTGAATCTTCAGTAGAACAACTCGAATTCGGTTAGGAAGTTGGAATGAGTTCGTCATTAGTTTTTGCGTACATCACTGTCATTCGTGCATGACGTCACTTGATTTCCTTCTTGGTCATTGTCATCCATTAGTGAAACATAAAAAATTGTTGGAGTTTAACAAAAAAAAAAAAAAAGGAGAAGAAAGAGCCCACTCCGCTCGATAGTTAATCTACAAGAAATAGAAGTAAAGCCTACCCAGCCCGATTGGTAATCAGCCACTTACCTTGAAAGCAAGGACAAAAGAAAGAAATATGTTGCTCCCAAAATCTACTGATGTGTAGCAGAAGACAAAAACACAGAATCACTACTGAGAGTTGAAATTTATGCGTAATTATAAATAACATCTTCAGACGAATACCTCAAAATCACGCACGAATAACTGCTGCCTATTAGGAATTCTTATGATTTTATGATGTTTAATTGTTTTATTACTATATCGATTTTTTGATGACATCCTAAGTAGCAAAGCTATTTTCACTGAAGAGAAAAATTAATAATCATATAAAAATGATATTTCCCATTACGGAAATTCAATATTTACAAAGAAAAAAAAATACCAAGGACTCAGAAATGCAAATTGACACGAGACAGTGTCACAGATTCACTCTTTCTTTTCCCCTCTATCTCATGTCTTATATATTGCGATAATAGAGTCAACACTCGAGCAGTTTGACGAAATTAATAATTCAAGTTAATCATAGAGACCATGAGGGAATATAAAAATGTATGAAAGGTTAAACAATGGATGAAATAAAGTTTAAAAGAAAAATTAATGAATGAAAAAATAATGAAATAAAATCGGAACGAAATGAATTCAAGGGAAGAGAGACGCTGCAATAAAATAAAAATGAATTCAACCCAAAGAATGATAACCACGTAAGGATTTTATATGAACTTGATACAAAAGAATACAAGAAATTGTTTGAAGGGACCTGATGAGGTTAAGGATTTTAACACCCAGGAAAATATTAGGTGTATAAGAAAGGATGAACAGATGGAAGAATGAAAAGAGCGAGATAAAAAAGGGGAAGGTAATTAATAACGAAAGAAAAGGGGAACGGTCAGCAGGGAGAACAAAGAGGGACAAGAAAGAGGGTTGAAGGAGAATTCTAACAAAGCAAGGGATTTTATGAATGAAAGAAACTGCAGTAAGACAGAAAGTGACGTAGTAATAAACAGATGACGTAGAGGAAGTAACAAAGAGCAGAAAAGGGTTAAAAAGGGGGACAGAATGATAGGTGAGAAAAGAAAAATGAATTAAAGTAAGGAAGAAAAAAAGTATGCCAGAAAAATGAGGGAAAGAAAGATAAAGAAGAAAAAAAGAGTGAGAAATAAAGAATGAAAAAGAGAGGGAAAGCGAGTTAGCGATAAACAAGAGAAATAGCAAAAAGTAAGAAAGATACTTCGTCAGAGTAGACGTATATGAGAGAGGGAGGAAGGTATATAATGAGAGAAGACTTAAAGACACGAGAAAGATGAGCAGATAATGAAGCATTAGAGACATAGCGAAGGAGGGTAAGGTTAGAATCTAATTGAGAGGCGAAAGAAAGAGTAAAAAAAAAAAAGCAAGTGACATACAGAGTGGACAAATAAAGAGCGGTAAGAGCTATAAAAAATGTCAAGAAAGATAGTCAAAACGCAGAAGTTAAGAAAAGGAGAATTGAAAGAAAGAATGAAATTAAAAAAAAGGGAAAGAAAAACGAATACGAAAGAGATCCACGGAACAAAGCCGAATAAAATCAGAAGAAAGAGACCAGTGAGTAGAAAAAGCAGATCTATCGAAGCAGCATGTATTTGTAGGTCGAGATAATACCCGCACATGCGCAGTAGGCAAGCTAAGAACGGATCTACTTTGATGTAAGTTCCTAACATGATGATAGAATCGGTAACACACTTTCTCAGCCAGACAGATTTTGCAGCTCCTCGTGACGAAGGATTAGATGGAAATTGGTATGAAATACACCAAAAAGAAGGAAAGTAAAAAGTAGTGATAATTGTCCCGTGACTATTTTCTTACATAAACATTGCCAGTTGATCAAATTGGCATGACAAGTAACATTTATCTCGGAATAAGTATATAATAAGACACGATGGGCTTAAATATCTACCTCGCTCGTAAAATAATCTTTCCCTATTTTTCTCAGAATATAACATCGGTATTCTAGCCACTAATTTGGCCCTCGTATTAATTATTTTTTCAGGTGTTTACAAAAACCAGAAACTAATCTTGAATGGACGACTGTAGTTCATTTGCAATAGATTATAATATATAATCTATATGAACTGGCAGACAGTCATTTAAAATGAATTGATGTCTTTGTTTATAATATGTACTAGCCAACAAAGCACGCTACTACTCAATAGTTCTCAACCCATACTAAAGTTCGACTACGATTTCTTTATCTTACTTTTACACTTTTCAATGTGTGGACAATCGGAATTAGAGGATACGCTGGAAGTCGGGCCCGAACTCACATTCATTTTAATTTCGAAAGCAAAGATATATGACTGTTTCCCTGCGGTGTGAGCTGGTAGATTTGACGTTTACAGAAAATCAAATCAAACAATATAGACCCAATCCTCATGTTCCCTGAGCAATTGATGTCTCCACATATAATTATGTTTGATAGAATTGTAGATTTTTGATTTATACAAACTAAAGATATTCATGTTCAGATTATCTTAGTAATCTTTATTGAATTTGTGAACTTTTAAATATTTCAGAGTTCTCATCTTATTCTTCATTCTTTTGATCACGCTAATTCACATGCCAATGCGCAAGTAGTACGATTTATTCATGGCCAAATGATTTAGAAACGATTAATTTTACACAGTGCTGAATATAATCGCATAGCTGAGGTTCCCAACGTCTCCCATGAAGAAACTGTCAAACGTCACTCGGGTAAAATGAAATAAGGTGCAGTGCTGCGTACGGTCGTAGCTGCACATACCGTTGTTAAGCTTGCACACGCATGCACACACACTCAGGCTGACCCATTTCATCATCGTTACCATCATGATCCCTTAGGCATCTGTCATTTGACGTAGAACTTCCCCTACATTTGCCACACTGTTCTTTTATGGGTGTCACAGAGTTGATATTTTCTGAACCATTCTGTCATGTCATCTTATTTTTTGCAACTGTTTAACATATGATATATGGAAATCAACGTTGTGATTAGTGTGTCCAGCAGTTGTTTGATATTCTTGCAACATATCAAGCTCATTACCATGTGTGCTCTCTGAAAGGTTCTGATATCTATGGCCTCTTTTTTTTTCTTACACTGCGCTGTCTTGTGTTCTCTCCATGTGAGGTCGAGCATCATTCTCAGCTGTGCACGTTAAACGGTTCTCAGTTTGTGGGTCAATTTTTCTGTTAGGGTTCACCTTTCATTTACAAATATGAGTATTGGGAGAATGCATTAGTTGTACAAAATTTGAAATTATTTTGTTCTCAAAGGTTGAGCATGCTCTTCCGAAAGTTTGTCATCATACTATGATTCTTCGTCTGATTTCCTCTTCCTTTTGATATTTCTTAGATATCTGTTGTCTTAGGTAGATGTAGTTATTCATTTTATTCAGTGCTCCCTAAAACCTTAGAAGATATTTTAAAAAAACTAACACATTTTCGAAAGGTTAAGAGTGTAATAGGTCGAAATCACATACAATTCAAAGAAAAAAGTTAATTTTCTCAAACTTGGTACGCTGATTCTATTTTCGGTGACTACACTGTACCATAATAGTGAATAAAAATAACTAAATGCTAATAAACAAACAAAAAAAAACCTAGAAAAATGGAGGAAAGCAAATTTGACCCTATATTGACCCGTCAATACCCTGTATGTCAGTGCCACTTATCCTATATTGATTCTTGGTGCTGTCATCTCTGAGATTTGAAAATACCAGATTAACACGCCCTTAAATTGACCTTTACAGCTCACTAATAGTCGAAGTAACCTATCCTATGATAATCCTGAAGTCATAAAAATCTTGTACCAATATTTTCAGTCTGTATGATGGAACTGTTTAAGAATCTATGAAACGTGGAATACACAGAAACAAAATTACAAAGTTACAATCATCGTTATAAACAAAGTTAACAGGAAACAAACATTCGTTGCTTTTATAATATATATATATATATATATATATATATATATATGTGTGTGTGTGTGTGTGTGTGTGTATATACACACACACACAAACGCATATACATGTATTTATATATACATCTATATCTATCTATCTATCTATCTATCTATCTATCTATATATATATATATATATATATATATATATATATATATATATATATATATATGTGCACTGGCATTTGCATAAGTAATGTTGTGAAGTAGCTTTTTTTTTATTGTTTCTTGTTCAAACCTGTCAAATCCAGCAGGACTGGATACCAAATTTGGTTGCGGAAGCAAAAGTTTTGAGGCAATGTAACATCACACTATCTCTTGTCAAAATGTTAGAGGCAAGGAAATGGTATTCCCTTGGAAACAAAAATGATAAACAAATATAAGATAATTATCTGAACTGCAAAAAGACATTAGAATTTGAAAAAAAAATAATAAAATGATAAATTTGAAAAGTAAACATGCAAAAAGAGTTGAAAACTCTCTATAAGACCACGAATGTAATGAGAATGACACTTGTGGAGAACCAAGTATTTGGTGAGTCAACTAAATTTAAGAAAATAACAAAGAAAAACAAAACACACAATAGTTGAAAACGGGAAAAGTCAAAAGAGATTGCAAGAACAGAAAAAAGTTCCGAAATTCAAAAGCAAATAGTCAACAAGAAAACAGACAAATCTTACTTTGCCATTTATAAATATAAACCCATTTCGATACCTACAGACCAAAATAAATGAAGAAAACATCTGTTAACTCCGAATGTATTTTAGTCGGCGTTAACATGCCTTTCAGGCAGACCACTTTAAGTTTTATAATTTTTTTTCAGCAAAAATACTATAAAAGACACAGAATGTCTCAAAACCTTCAGAAAATTAAGTCCATATGGAAAGAAGGAAACTAAAAAGAAAAACAACTCTGTTATAATCCTAAAAAAAACAACTTATATTCATTCATCTTTCTTTGCTCGCCAACCAGTCGTCGTTTCTTTTTAGTAAATCCTTGTATATTTCACAATGTTTTGCGATTCATACTTCAAAACTCTTTGGTTTGTGCGGCTGATATAGCCGCCCCCTCATTCTTAAACTTCAGACTGAGACAGACTCTATATAAGCTAAAAAGGGTGGCTTATTCTAAAACCGTCCCTTTCATAATAAGATCTATTAATATTTAGTCACTTGAATTCAAATAGCCGGGACTCTCAAAATATTTCTCAGCACTTTTTCAGAATAAAATTTGAAGTGTTTAGAACAATCTGTAAGCATATACACACAGAAGAATATGCAAATTTATGTATTCATTTTGACAACTTCTAATCTAACATATCATGTACCATGTCGCCCATAAATCAGTACACATTTACAGCATTTTATTTGCAGAAAGTTATTTTCTTTTACAGCATAACCAGCAGAACTTTATCATTTTTAGAAGGACATCAAAACGGTTATCATCAAGAAATATTCAAAAGCAAACTATACAGCATCGAAAATTTGCTACTGAGACTTTTTTTGGCAGCGATGTATTCTTTTCGGGGGAGCAACATATTCAGATTTCTGGCAACAGAATTTCAATGCTACAGAGTCAAATCATGAATCACTTGATTGATTGATCGATTTTCCGCTACAAATAATTGAATCTTGTTATGTTTGATTTGGTAAGGGTGTACTGTTTTATGAGAGATGCTGTAATTTTTTCAAATCATAGAGTAGGGTTGTATTTAAATAATTCTGTGATTGTGTATTATATCCGAAATCTTGTGAAAATTACGTGTCAAAAATAAATAAAAACTGAATTTTATGTATAGCCTGGGACCTGATAATTTGTTACAAAGCAAATAATTGGTTATGATGAACATAGGTCTTGAAATACTTGCACAAGGTATCAAAAGTCTCTTATCAAAATCAAACTGATCCACACACGCGCTCCGCACACAGATACACGCTTCACACACACACACACACACACACACACACACACACACACATATGTATTATAAACAATATGATCGTCACTTAATAATGAAATAGGCATTTTTTACACAACCAGTTGATATTCAGCATAATCACTTTCCTTAGCTATATACTTAACCCAACACCTAACTAAAATCACATAGTTCAAAGATTACGCTGTGAAAAGTTCAATGTATATATATATATATATATATATATATATATATATATATATATATATATATATATATTGGCCTCTAACAAAATTGTCTCCCCGTGTAAAAGCGTTTAGTGGCTACTGCCTGGGCTAATAAGATGGTTATTGTATAGTGGTTTGCCCAAATGCTCTCTCTCTCTCTCTTTTACTCTTTATGTCATTAATCGTGTCATGCAAGTGATGCAGTATTTTTGTCCAGATATCGGGCAATGTGACATAGCAGAAAGAAAAACTTCCTTTCAAGGTCATTAGTACTCAGTGAACACAATAAGTCTCACCTAAAATTTGAACTTGGTCTTACCATTCTTTTCCCGTTACGATCCAAGTTCCAAGTATATAAAGCGAGTAAAAAATGCGTATATTAATCACGTTAAAGTGTCTTTTCTTTTCAAGGTGAAAATTAGTATGAGGAAAGGGAAATAACAATTTGGAATCCATAATGAATTCATACTTGAAATATGAAAGTGATAACAAATTCGTACACACTGGAAAACTGCATCATCTAACACGAATTATGATGTTGCGTATTCCCACAGAGAGGCTTCATATCAGCCTGTTTCTATATCTTCAGCCTGGAGGAATACTTGGAATAACTTTCATATCCAACGGAAACCTTGCGTAAATATAGTATATGTACAGCTAATACTAGATCAATGTGTTCATAACTGTATATGTATCATTCTCTAGAAGTAATTATCAATAATCTACTGTGTACAATTCATATTTGGTCATTATGCTGAACATTCTTTATTTTTTTGGCCCGCTCTCACCCAAAATATGTTTGACTTTTAAAAAAATGTACAAGTTTCCTTTTGAATAAGCTTGGCTTGCATTTCAGAGAATATTTTTCATAAAAATTATATATTTGAATAAAACTATTATGACTTAGAAGGCAAACATGTGACGAAATTATCAAATAACTGTTTTAATGCAAAGAATGATATTGCTTTCTGAAGACAGAAAGAGGAAGTTTGGAAATTTATTGCCAATATGGAGAAACATTGAAACTGGAAATGAAATTTGGAAATTTATTAGCAATATGAACAAAAATACGAGACAATTCCAAACATAATTTACATATGGATTGCGAATTTTACTTATTTTGTATTCAATTTGTTCTTGTTTTTTATTGCACGAATTTTCTATTTGAGGTCAAACTTTTGTGAAAAGTCAGGTGTACTTTTATGCAAAAATAAATTATTCACAAACCCTTGAAAAACTTCGTGTTAGCCCCTGAACTTCCGGGAAACCCCTATTGGGAAAGACTTGATTTAGAATAATCGAATGGTAAAACATTGTTAGCATAGTCTGAAATGAAAACAAAAGACAATAAAAAAAACAAAAAACAAACAGCTACCAAAAAGCAAAGAGGACATCGGTGCCTTTTTTCTTTTCTTCTCTCGCATAAAAAACAGATACCAGTTCTATTGTCCGACTTCTACGTTTCCAAAGGTTATAATTGGATTAGGTAACGCAGCTACAGATGGCTAAACAAGCTCTGTCCTTATACCACATGATTTACTTTTCATTTGGATTCCATGTTGTTCTCCATCATGAAACAGTATATCTAAAAGTATTTCTCATTTAAGAAAGATGAAAAGAACAAAGAAGAAACGATTAGCAGATGAAAATCGATTTTTCGTCGATTATTTTCATTAATATCATATTGAAAATTAGTCTTCATCGATCAGAATTTTCAGGCTGTGTACTTTTGGAAGATTTTTCTGTTGCTTCTTTTGTTTTCTGTTGAATCTGCGCAATACGCTCATCAGACAGATTAAATAATAAAACAATAAAGGTGGGTTTTCGAAGCTTTGATTGCAAATGAATTGACTGTTTGATTTTTATTTCATAAATCGTTAATGAAGACAGGTCTGGTCAATCACTCAATAGAAACCGTCACACGGACAAAGTCTTTGGTTGAATATCGTGTCGGGGGTGACCATTTAAAGAAAAAAAACGATAAAAGGGGTGATCAATTAATAACTCATTTCTTTTGCCTTTTCATGCCATTCATCACTAGAATAGTTTGTATTGCCAGAAAAAAAAAGCATAAATGCTGGGCAAAAACTGAGGGATCAATTTAGCACACATGCAAATAGCAGACTGATCTACTTGAAAAAAATAATTGGGGATTTTCAAAGGGTTTGCTAGACATAGTGATTCATAAATTTCGACTTCCAGCCCTCTAGCTCCATTGATGCAGTTTTTACATCCAACATATACATAGATAACCGGCCAGCCGGCCAGCCGGCCAGCCAACAACCAGCGAAACCATTTATTGACCGTTTGCATGATTGTTCATGATTGAGGTTTTCCGTTATATCGGAAGATGTTTCGATTTGCCTTGTGTTGGGTAAACTCAAACAACTTAGGTTTCTAAAAACCTTCTGATTACATTTGTTTCAGTGAAAAAGAATGTTATAATTTTATTCTATTTGCGGTCAGGAAACATTTTTGAGTCATCAGTTTTAGCAAGAAACGAAGAGGGGTCCAATAAGAAAAAAAACGGATTTCACTAAATGGAACTTTCCTTTGTTAGACTTGGAGCGCATTTTTTCCTCATCCCCGGATCAAGTTCTGGGCTAAAATGAGAAACAAGTTATTCATGGTGTTGGCTGCATGTATCATGCACACGCACACACACACACACACACACACACACACACACACACATAAGCAAAAGCTCACTCTTTCTCTCTCTCTCTCTCTCTCTCTCTCTCTCTGCCACACACTTACACACACACACATGCAGTCATAGAAATGGAATTTTTAGGGAACAGTCACAGACAGTGTGAAGAGGAGAAATCGATCGATAGAGAATAAAAGCACTACTCTGCACACACACACACAACACACACATTCATACTTAAATGCATATACACGCACAATGCTAAGTGTCAGCGAATAGAGACAGTATATAAAAGATAGATTGGTTGATAGAGAATTATAACCAGAAGGATATATATATATATATATATATATATATATATATATATATATATATATATATATATATATATATATATATATATATATATATATATATATATATATATATGTATATATAAAGACACCTGAAGGCATAACAAAAATTTTGGAACGACATTGAGATATGTAGAATAACAAAATATAAACTCCCCTATTAAATGACTTAACACTAAATATAACAACATTAAACACACAGATTTCTAGCATCATAATCCTCCCACAAATAGTAACCCCGCATCAATTCCCTACTTTTTTCATGTATATCAAATACTGGGAACTTCACTCTATCACACAGACCTCGAACTATGAAAACCTTTCTATGGAATTTCAATCGTACGACTCGAAGCCACCAGACACTTCAGACCATCTTAATGGCGATCAAAAACACACAACACATAGTTCCTTAATCATGAGCTACAATTAACCCATTACCCCACCATCTTGGATATCCTTAACCTAACGAGCACCTACGAAGCGTAATAGTAAACTACTACCCAACTGGCTACTGCTTCTACAAGGGTGTCCATGAACGTATCAAATCAAAACTCCTCATAGACAGAACACAGTCTTAACTCATCATGATGACCCGAAAAGAAACATCTATTCTGATTTCCTTTTTTGCTTCCAAGGAAAAAATCTGACGCTAATTTTTTTTCCTTTGGAAACCTTTTAACAACTGAAAGGTATGCACATGCTACTGAAGATTGGAACTCTTCCTGGAACATGTAAGTGTCATCCGCAGACAGCTGTTTCGTGGTATTACAACTCTCCAGTGTGGCTATAGACTATCCACTATCCCTTCCAGTACTACGAGGCAGGATCACAACCTTAGCTTCAGACTGGTATCTTTCTCTACTCAAGAGAACTGGACAGTCAGCGAGGTTAAATTCAAGCCATATGTTAATTTATTGCATATATTCCTCATCCACCAAAGTGCTCCATTCCATGTAGGGAGAGCATATATATATATATATATATATATATATATATATATATATATATATATATATATATATAAGGCCTATCAAAGAAATGATGCGGCTAGTTCTGTGAGAATACGTATTATCAACTCATTTATAAATAATTTTAATCAACTTCGGAATAGTTCCCTTTGAAAACTGCCCATTACGATGAAAGCATTTTTCTCTGGAGACAGCGTTGGAACTTTTCAACGGACACTGCCCTCAGGGGTTCAACATTACATGGTTGATTGTCTCAACAGATCCTAAATATCCCAAATCCGATTCGAGTTTTGATTTCTTTGATCAATGTATCATAACAAGGAATCAGGTCAGTAAAATTAAGGGGGTGTCGTAACACAGCAATACTCTTCTTGGCCAGAAAATTGTTCACAAAGAGAGCAGTGTTATTTGTTATGAAGCATCCAAGAGTCTTGCTCATTTTTAATTCCTTCTAGGGCGGTGAATCGATTCCTTGCCGCTCCTCACTTTGACGTTTAGTTTCTGGGTCGTACTGGAAATCATGATTTGTCGTCTGGTACAAAAATCTGGGTCGATTGTTTTCAAAATCGAACCAAATTCGTGGTCGCAACTTGGGAATTATTGAGAACTGGTCATATCAAATCAAGTGATGGTTGTTTTAGCACTTTGTGTTGCAATAACGTTCTTTCGATATTCCCCATGGACATCAATTTGATGGCGATATAGTCGATTTGTGAGTAAGTTGAAAATAAATACTTTACAAAGTCTCATTATTTTCTAGACATGAAGTGTATCGTTACAAATATACGTATAATCAATATATATATATATATGACACAATAATATATATATATATATATATATATACAAATGCAAAATCATGTGTATACACCTGAATATATCTTTTAAAAAATGTATATACATATTCATATATTTGTGTGTATGCGTGTGTATGGGTGTACGCGTATGTGTGTGCGCTTGTATATATATTTATGAATATGAACAAATACACATGAACATATATAAATATGCATGTAAGCATAATATGTGTTGGTTGCTCGATTGACTCCCTTGTCATGCAAGAGAAATCCCTCCATCATGTATATCCTTGGATTACTCTTCATTATTTTCATTATTTATTCCATTATACTATTTCTTTATTTCGTGATTTGTGAGAGACAAGATGATTGTACAAAATAGCACGCGAATTCGCATGCGATTCCTTAATTGTAATAGATTCAAAACTCATTCATATATTTCCAACTGTTACGTAATTGAATACGCAGAATCACTCGAATATTTTTGTCATTTTCTGATGGCAACTCATATAACTCACAAGTCAACTCATGTGATAAACTGTAAGATTTGTTTACCTATCTTCTCGTCACCTTGGTCTCTTCCATTATGGGTTACATGTTTGCTGAGGAAGATAATTCTTACCTATCATTTTAAACAATGGAATTCTATTTTTAAATCGCCTAAAAGAAATCAAATATAGGTCATCCCTGCTTCTCGGGAGTATGCTTTTCATCCCAGTCTCCTGTACTTCCTACGATCACAACTTCCAATGACACAGCAGTACATATCCCCATTTTCAGGTTCTGGGAACTCTCAAAATTCATATCATTAAAATTAGTGGCAATTACTTTCTTGCTTTATGCAATGTTGGCTTACAAAAAGAGAAACCTATATAGCTATGAATATATAGTGTGTAAAAGTCAGGTATGATTCAGCAAACTTTGAAATCTCAACGATAATCCCTCCAAAAGCCTTGCCAAGGAAGCTTAACCCTTTCAAATTATGATCATTTGAAAGCTTATGTTAGACCAGTTCCTTTACAAAACATTGGAGATTTAACAAAAATATACAATAAATCATTTCCAATCATACATATGTAGTCATCTGAAGGCTAGGGCAAGAAACAGTGATTATCAATTTATGTCTGGCTCATCCGAACACCAGCCCTAAGAATTTATCCACAAAGTATTTTGGTATGCATCTGTTGAAATATAGGCATGACCCGACATGACATCCTGGATATAACCAGAAACCATTATTGTTAACATCTCAACCATGTCAACTCGTGCATTATAAAAAACGTACAGCTTCTGGAAAACATAAGTGTTGTTATCCCACGGCATTAAAATACAAAGCCTTACACGGAGATCAATCTCAAGAGAAAATAAAGGCACTCACGTGTATAGGCATAACATGCACAAAGACAAATATTAAGTATTTTTGCGCGAAAAAATATTTTCTTTTCAACTTCAAATTTATGAAGCTATATGTATATATATATATATAAATATATATATATATATATATATATATATATATATATATATATATATGTATGTATATATATATATATATATATATATATATATATGTTGCTGAATATTTAGGAAGCTGAATGTCGTTTCTTTCTCTTTCATATGTTTACATCTGCACATGTTGAATAATTTAATCTATATACGTAGAGATTTTACAGGATATCTATATCTATATCTATATCTGTATATATATATATATATATATATATATATATATATATGGAATTGCAACATTTTATTTTGAAACTTATATTCGAAACGATCTCCCGTCATTACACAGTTGATATATCACTTGGTTTAGACTACGCAAATAGAATAAACAATTAAAGGAAAAGTGGCTCCAGCAGGAATTGTACCTCTGACCGATAGGGTAGCAGGTAGAATATTTTGTTGAAATGAAATCTAATTTTAACAGAAAATATTCCCGACATAAACAAAAGCGTCTCATCTGCATCCCTACTTGTCCGTAGTGAAAAACTTATTAACTTTACAAGTTATTAACTTTATTAAGTTTTGTTTTGAAAGAAACGCCGAGAATGCATTAAAAATAATCCCTGCTTCATTAGCTACAATGTACGAGCGAGCATAAGTGCGCATGGGTTCGCTGGTTTATTTCTATTAGAGTGCATATTTTATAAACATCTTTGTTCGTTTTTTTTATTAAATTATATTCTCATTAAGAATTCACTTACAAGATTAATGATGTGTAGTACTTTATTGAAACCCCGTGATTGTAATTGACAAAGAAAATTGTTTTGAATCGGATATTTCATTATATCATTAATGGGATCCTCTACTCCATCAATACTATCGTCAGCATATATAGGTTGAAAAATATACATATCTATGTTTATGAGTGTGTAGCACGAGCTGTGGATATAAAGATGCATATCTATTATTCATTTATAAATACAAAGGGATAGAATATTACTTGTACTGTTTACAGCAAGTCTTCAAAGTGTCTTTTTCAAAACTGATCGTAAGGAGATGGGAGTGGATGTAGAAAGAGAATATTTCAACCACTTCAGATTCGCTGACGATGTATCAATAACAATAATAAGAGGCATCAGAATAATTACAAAACATGTTGAATGATCTTGAGAATGAGGAAAATATGTTTTAAATGAATAGAACAAACACAAAAGCAATGTTCAACGATAAAGAAAAAACAAAACAAAACAAAAACACAAACACCATGAGTTTACAAGTTAAGGCTCTATAACATGTCAATGAATATGATTAACTATGCCAGCTAATAAATTTGGAAAAAGTCCATGAAAGCGAAATGAATGACAATTGGTTTGGAAATTCTAGGTATGAATAGAGACATTCAAGAAAAACCCTGATAATACAAGCCATAATTCACAGATGCAAAACATTGGAAGTAAGAGAACAAACTGAGAAGCTACTGAGAATCACAAAAAGCAACACGAAGAATAACTCTGAAGACGAAAGTCAGCACAGTCTAGGTCGCCATGGTAAGAGATGATGAGGAAAGCCTCCTACCAGCTGTGGATTTATAACGACTGAAGATGATGACAGCGTATTTGCCTACATAGTGTCGAGCAATAAATGGTTGTAACGATGTATATGTAAGAAATTATTCATATATTTATCAATTCAGAAAAGAGAATATTGAAATGCACTGACTAAATACTTTTTTTCATGCATAGTTAATATATATATATATATATATGGGTGTATGTGTGCTAGTATTGGTATGTGTGTGTTTTGCACTAAACCTAGATCTTTTTTGTGAAGATACATCTTGGGATATGCATGGACATCTCAAGAAATCAATACTTTAGGAGTTGATGCAATGCTATATGTGTGCCTGGTGTATTTATAACTAATTAAATTTGTATATAAGTTAAATGTGTCACAACGTATATCTGGCTGCGTGTCACACTATAGAAACCACTTAAACATAGGCAAAATATATCATGTTACTAAGACAAGAGGTCTATAGGTACATGTTGATTATTTCAGCATATAGCTAAAAAGTTAAAGGATTAAGTTGTTATATATACATGCATATATGCATATAGATATAGTCGTAAAAGCTCTTTCTCTCTCTCTCTCTCTCTCTCTAATTATCTCCCAATATCTGTAAATGTAATTTATGTGACTTTTTCAGGTTTTTTTTCATACAGGATTCTATATTATGTTTCTAATAAGGGTATTATTATTTTTTATCTTATTAATGGTATTATCATAATGTATTCTATATGGATACTCTTTTATACTACGCGTCATCTGATGTTTTTGAAACATAGGGCTTACCCACAAAGGTTACCAAAAAAAAAAAAAACGTATTTGACGATGAGGGATCGATAATATTAACAACAAACGTGACTTGTGTGTGGTGTCACTTCCATTGAGTGTTCACCCATGTAAACATTATGTCCTTCATGACAGTTTTAATCTCAGACTGTGCACGGACTCCCTTATGGTATTATCTGTAAGAATACTAATTACACAAAAACTTTCTTCGAGATTTCTACCGACATATTCGACCGACAAATATGATATTTTTCTTAGATCATCAACCTTAGACATACTTTTTCAACGTTGCACATCATATCGATTCCATAAACATTATAATTTCTTCTAAGTTATCAAGTAAGACAAAATAGCTTTGTATATATAGTTAAAACGAAATCAAACACTATTTTATCTGGTAGTAACATAGTAATAGTAGCTATTCCATTTATGTACTTCAGGTGTCTGTTACTGTGCATTCAATGTTCAATCTCTAACGCCCAACTACCAATGATTCAGACAAATAGACTAGAGTCAAATGTTTTCCCCTTTCCTTGGTTCTAATCAATTCGATGATCTTTCAAACTTACAAAAACTATATTCATCTTTTTTTTTGTTTACCTATTTCCCCTAACAATAATATAAAACTATTTGATTCAATGTACACTGGACATTTATTTTGTTTCTATACCCTTGCTGACATATTCCTTAAATGTTGTATTCGAATTATGGTCAAACAAATGAATCTCAAACGGATCAGGATGTCTAGTGACGGCTTTATTCAATTGTCTAAAAATTCCCCAATATATTCTATGTATGTGTGTATGTATGCACGTACGCGTGGACGCGTGTATGTACGCTTGTGTGTGTATTTCCCTCTGTTTCGTCGTGTGTATATATGCATCATGTTACAGAGGCGGCTGTTGCAACGATTTGGTTGCAAGTATCTGGATGTGAGGTCCTGACCTCGATTAGTTGTCAATTTGTTTCAGGTCGAACTTCATTGATTGCCTGGTGGAAAAATTCCCATTGACGAAGAATGCCAGAATGAGTCAAGGACACTTTTCAATACTAAGATGATGTTTCTATTCTGGTTCAGTTTGTTGTATGTAGATTTGAATCACAAAGGAAGAAGAAGAAGAAGGAGATTTGAATCAAATTGAGAGACAGAGAGAAAAACTCCCGACTTGTAAGAAGTTTATGTTAACGATTTTTTCATATTAGGTAGAAGGTTAACCCTTCATCAACTCAACGACTCTCTCAAGGTGTTGTACTTGATTTCTATTCATAACTTGTATTTATTGCCCTTGGGGTTTAATGTGGCTCCACACAACCAGTATATGTCAGACACTCACAATTCACTCAGGATCAGCTGATGTATGTGTCTATGGCAGGATTCGTTGTTTGTTTTAATTTGATTTTTGTGATTATTACTGTAAACATACATTTAGGTCGGGTAATATCATCATCATCGTCAATTTTTCAATGCCTGGGTAATATCATCATCACTATTATCATCCTTTTAGATCTGGGTAACATCACTATCAACATCATCATCATTAACTTTTTAGCATTCGTCGTTGAACATATACCCTCCCCATGATTCGACAGACTTTTTTTTATCATGGGCATCATGGAGCCAATACGTCATCGTTCAGTTCGTCCGGCCATCTCGTGTTTTGCTAGCTGCATTTTTTCATATGATCTCTGAGGATCCATGTTGTGAGTGAAAATGTCAATAGCTGATTATCGAGGGGATGCATTGCTTGAATACCTTCCCTTTCTGGAATAATGTGATTTTCTTGTTCTTGAAGATTGAACTTTCCCGATCAAAAGCTTGCTAAAGTAGAGGGATTCTTGGCTAAATTTTTTCTTCTTTCGAAGATTTCCTGAAGATTCATTGTCCCTGATAGATGTAGTGGTCCATCTTCTCAAGCTCCTTATTTTCTATTCAGATTTATTTATCTCTGTCCGCTAAATGTTCGTTGTACATGACATTTGTTTTACTGAACTTCATGTGAAGGCTTACATGAACTCAACAAATGCTACAAGTGGCATTTTATATTCTGCTACCTTATTTTTTAGTAGATTTATTTCATGGAGATGGTCTTTGGTAGAATAGTGTGGGGTAGTCTTACTGGCCTATATTTGTATAGATTTTTTAGCTTCCATTTATATTGTAAAATTATGGTAAAATCTTCTTAGACTTTGCTCTGTTTCTGGCGTTAGTTTAAAAGAATGGTTACTTTCCCGGCGATGTCATTACCAGTTAATAGCTGCCCCCTTTTCATATAATAGACCCCATTTATATTAGACCTTTTCCTGTTAACATTGCGACATTCTCCATTTTTTATATCAGCATGGAAGGAGAGTGATAAAACCACTTTTTGAAAAAAATAAAAATCAAAGATGATCTGAATTGCATCTATCTATTCGTTTCATTATTTTCACAGAAATTTTAACCGCACGTTTGGGTGGGTTAATTACTTCTAACGTTTATATCACTTGTAGGTATTTAAAGAAGATGATCACAGACAGGATGCAAATTTTAAATTTTAGATTTCTACGATAAGATTAAACAAAACTAACAATGATTAATTTGTTGCTTCAAGTTTTACTGTCGCAGATGTTTGTGTGTCATTAACCACGTCTTCATTTTCGACATTACGCAAACGGCCACTTCGGTTGGTGTGTGGGTTTGTTTAGTGACTTGTTAACCAGATCAAATGTTCGTGGAAGTCGTGGTGGTGGTATGTTTGTTCCATTTGCTCAAGTTATTGCGACTTACGAACTCATACACCACAAACCTCTGTACTAATTCAAGCAAACTTGACATATATATCGCCACCACCATCTTCACGACGATTAAGAATCCTGTCAATAAACAATAATACAGGACTCCCTAACCTAGGGCTGGTTTTGACGTAATACAATGCAACGGACGACACGAGGTTTACATTGGGGAAACGTTCAGACGTGTCAAGTAGAGGATGTATGAATACCAGTCTAAAGACTTAATGATCATATAAACACTAAATTTCGACTCAGAAATTCATACAAACGCAACTTCAATCTACACAAAACCTTTTGCATTAAAAACATACACGACTGTACAGTATGCATATATGTCGAAGCTGCTGCTATATCTCAGAGTAGAACGATATCTCGAAGTGGTTGACACTTCGAACTAGCAAAGACATAAAATGCAATAAGTTGGAAACAAAACCATATCAAAATATATGAAAAGTGAGAGGTATCGGATAAGAGGAAATCACACACTAGATCACGAAAAATACATGCACAGACATACATATGTTCAAAAGAAGTGAGTAAATGCACAGAAACAGTTATACCTACGAATTACTAACTATACATACGCATGCACATATACACACAAAAAAGAGTGGGAAAAATCAAATACCTGACTCTATCCGTATGTATCGACCCATACTTCTTAGAACAAAAACAAGCATATCACCCCGAATTGTGATAACAATCATCTCACGTTTGACCCCTTCTCACTCACAACCAGGACAATTACTCCCGTTCCTTTCCTCCAACAACAAACACTGGGAATTCTATGTACTTCCCCCCCCCCGCTTCCGGACATCTGAGGAACTGAATTTTTGATGCAGTTTTTTCTTTCATAGCGAAATGCTTCTTGAAGAAGTAGATGAAACTTCGGCGAAACTCATCAAGTCTATCTTCATGATAATGAATGGTTTTGACATGTAACACACTTGTTCTCAAGTCTTTCATTTTCATGTCGTGGCATTGCTACCAATATATGCATATACATGTGTGTGCGTGTGTGTGTGTGTGTGTGATTTCGATGTGTGTCAATACATGTCCTCAAATGTGACATGGCAGGCGATCATGGGGCCAAACTAAGAAGTTCTTCCAATTGCAAAATATTCTATGTTGCTCCACATCACACTCCTTGTGAAGAGGAGCAGCTCCTGTGATTTCAAGACATTGGCATGAGAACTGTTATGAAAATAAAATGATTGAAGATTTCAATAAACAGAGGACTGGAACCATTTTCAACATTCTAATAAGTAGTGTATGTATAATTACGTAACGATATACATTCAAACAGCATTTCTGTATGCATGTACATATATGCATATATGTATAAAACAAGGATATGTATATATAGATGCTATAATAAGATTGGAAAACTAATGAGTTCGTGAAATCCCTGTATCAAAGTAAACTGTGAACTTTTATCAAAATAAACTGCATAAACACTGTGATTACTGGTACTGCATATCAACTGTAAATACTGAAATAGAATATGCTTGATATTTTTTTCGATATCTATTCTTGCTAGACTGTGTAATAAGGGATTTCATAAAATTACTTATATATCATTAGTTCAACAACTGTATATATGTGGGTTATTCTAAGTACTGAATATAGTTGTTTAGTAATGGCAGTCATTATTCTATTATTATTATTTACTCACACACACACACATACACACACACACACAAACATGCACAAATAAGTATTTATTACAAAAATACCTGCAACAAAATCAAAATGGCTCAAAATTTAAATATAAACAAACCAATAACTGATTTAATTTATCACCACCACAATTTGAACTCTTGATGATGGCTTAAATTTTAACTTACTTCAAGGCAAAGAGACATAACTCTATTCCTCAAGACAAAATCTTAGTACATCCCCATGCAGTATTGAGAATTTTCTTCGGAGTTCTGAAATCCTTTTTAATATCATTATCTTTTCCGACAAAAATTATTTTGAAACATTCATTTATAATAAATAGTCAATGAGCACTCCTACTGATGATTTTTTATAAGGTTCTCATTACAAAAAAAGTATAAGTGAAGCCTCCTAAGAAATACCTCCCGGAACAAACAGTCACTTATTTCAATTAATTCACATGGGTATGCCATTACTACACGAGGCCATAAGCATGGAGATCTCAGATAAAACTAACTATGATAGCAATTGCCTGTGTGAAATTAGCTGCCTGAGCATTACTCTACAGCTAGGTGCTTTAATTATATGATTTTCAAAATTTCAGCCGGGTATTGATGCATGCATTGAAGATCGAACTCAACATAATATCAATCATTTGTGAGATTAGTATGCAGAAGATTGCCCTAAGGCTTTGCCCCAATCTGCAGTCGATATGTTTACTGAACTGATTGATATAAATGGCTTGGTGCCCTGCTATACAGTAGTGTCTTTCAAGGTAGTCTTATGGAAGACCACCATGGTAGTGATTCCGATTTCCATTGGATACCCCACACTTGTGGCCTTCCTCAGTAATACGTAACTTGGCGAACTCTCATACATACAGATATATGCAAGTCATGTGGGGATTAACTCTCAATGAAAACGAATGACCTGCGAGAAACCCTGATCTTACGCCCTGTGACTTTCCCCTGTAGAGGTGGGCGAAGTAGTTGGCGTTCCGTATCAAACCACAACCTCTGGATCAACTGGGGGACGGCGTTTGACATTTTATGGCCAACATACTGCCGGGATTCTGGCCAAGGTTTATCGAGGCCATACCAATATTAGTGGACAACGCCAGTGCCTAGGTTTGGTTTTAACACAATAGGCAAATTCTATCACTGCATAGTCCAGTTTGATGCTAGCTTGACGACGTGTTTGTGCTTGTTTGTCAGTAAGGAGTTTCTTTTCACCCAGCCTATGTATGTATTCACATATATGCACACTCATATTATATGTATTCATTAGATCATGTGCTCTCAAGCACGTGTATGCATAGCTTTGGATACTTTTTGATTAGTGTATGTGTATGGGAATATTTTTCAATTAGATTCTATATGGCCATGGATATTTGGTCAGTAGTTTACGAATAAAAGGTCTAATTTGAGTTTATATGATTAAATCTAAAATAAAGAAAAAATCATTTTGATAGGACATTTTCGAGTTTTCAATACAAAATAAACATTTGCTCTGTCTATGATTGTATCTTGATCCTTTCTCTTCGTTAAAAAAAAACAAATTACCAGTATGTTCTTTATTTCTTGGAGAATCGTTCCCACAAAGAAAGTACATTTTTGAATGACCGTCTTAAGTAGAATAATATATGCACGGGTAGGTTAGTATTTGAGTTTTCTAATTGATTCTATGATATATTGGACTCCTGTTTTTCCTCTAATATATTGTTCTGTCTCCCATTATGCTGAACATGATTCTCTTATACGCACGTTGAGTTGCTCTTAGTTCGAACGTCAATCTTTTGGTCAAGTTCCATGTTACAGCTCAATAGCTCACTAATGGGGGCATGCATTGGTTGTAGACTCTTCTTCTAACCACTCGAGCAATTTTTCCTGTTCCTGAAAGTTAAGCTCGCTTTACCAAAAGCTGGCCATCCTGAAGTGATTCTTTGCTTGATTTCTTCTTCTTTTGAAGATTTCATGGAGGTTTATCGTCTTAGGTAGATGAATTGGTCTCCTTTCTCCAGTTCTGCGTTTTTGATTTTGACTGAATCCCTTGAGAATACATGCAGACACGCGGCCAACGATATATAAAATGGCATGCCAATGTACATGAAATAAACAAGAACACCATTGGCTCCGCAATGCCCATGATAGAGATGTCAAGTGAATTTTGTGAAAGGCAAATGTCCAACAAACGTAAGACTAATGATGATGATGAGATTAGTCTTCTTGGTAAAAAAAAAAAAGAAAAAGCTTGAATAGCCAGCCCAAAGGTGGGTTTCATCTAGTTAACTAGATAGAACTAGTTTCTAAGCTCCTCTCTGATTGGTTGAATTTATCAAGAAAGTTGGTCCTTAGGTTAACTAAGACTTTTGATTTCTTTTAGTGAGAAAATATTTTACAAGGTAGAAGAAAAACTTTTCAATAAAATAAGAATTTTTAAAATAGCCAAACAATCAGTGGTTAACTACCATTTGAGACATCTTGTCAAAAGAGCCGAAGACGTGAGAGGTAGCGACAATGACACTGTCCCCAAGTCGTTGGATGGTCATTGCTGGAGAAAGAAATTGTCATAGACTATGTACGGAGGAAAGACAGTTGTAGAAATTTTCGCGTTTTTTAGCATCTCTCAACTCTTAAAGAAGGTGCATTAAAATGTGCAAACGTGTTCTTGTATCTTGTTAGTGGCCGTGAATAAATTGTCCTTGCTTTTGGCATGCCATTGCCACCATTTTCTCCTTAGACCTCGTCTGGTATCAAGAGCAATTTCATCTCTTCTATACATATTTCCTTTCATACCATCTTTCCTCTCTCTCATTTTAAGATGACTTCTGACTCTTTGACGTCACAGACTTCCATAATCGCTTCGTTTTTGTCTTTGTGACTGCACTTGAAAGGACTCCAGGAAACAGCAAGTCGTCGAAAGAGCGCACTTCTTCGTGCAGGTGGACTGGTTTATAATACATCTATTCCACACTTTCATTGGCTTGTTATAAATCGTGTATTTGAGCACTACTATACCCCGTTCATATTTACTAAGATTAGCGTACCATAGCCCATGGAACGGCTAATTGCTTATCAATAGTAAATACAACATCTGGCAGAGGTTCACAGATGTGTGGCACCCACTGAAGATCAAAATTACACTGATATATGAAATTCTGATCAAAATCAATTTCAGCCAAGATTTCTTGAATTCGAGTCAGATAAAAGAAAAGTACTTTAAAAAAAGGAAGAAAAACAAAAAAGCAAAATGATTCTATCAGTTTTGAAGCTAAAATATTATCTGCCAGCAGAATTAGAAGTTAAAACTTTTATCGACTAGATAAGTGGTTGATCTTTAAAAACAAAAAACCCTTTGAAGACAGAACTTCTACCCACCAATGAACAAACGAAAAAAAACAACATCAACAACCAAAAAAAAAAAAAAAAAAAACAACAACAAAAAACAAGCAGAGAGAAACTAATCATAGAATGGCAGGAGTCATCTTTTGGTTAAACTTTTCCTATTCTTGTGTCACTGCAATAAACTATGTCGTTCAATAGAACGTTCACTGCAAAAAAAAATATGGTTATTAGCAAAAGTTCAGGAAAATCACCCTGTCATTTATGTACTCTCCCTATCATTTATCTATCTATCGTCCCCTACTTCTCTTTCTCTTCATTTTCTCTATTTCTGTTACTATTCTTTAGTTCGAGCTTTTAAACTGTTTTCTTTTTGGTTCTTTTATAATGTGGGTTTCGTCCAATCATTTTTATCTTTAATATTGAGAATGACAGATTTTACCATATGATTCCATATACAAATACAGAAACGAAAGTTCATATCAATGTACGCACTAGAATACACCTCCTGAGACACATAACAAGCACAGTTCAATTACATTTTCGCATGCATATGAGTGAACATCCAATGGCTGCAGGTTACCCCTTAAAATCCACACCCTCAATGAATTCAAGAATAATATTGCATCGTATTCTGAGGAGCAAAGTATATTATTTTACCAGGGTATTGTGGACTTTGAACGCTGCTACAAAGTAACACATACCGAGAACAAGAAAGGGGATAATATGTTGGAGTTTAGTTCATGGAAGTGAATTTGATTATGACTGTGAATCTCGGAAAAGCACTCACTTCTAAATCTTTCGTGATCACTTTTGGATAACATTTGTGACATAGTTTCCATTGACTGCATTCCCAACATTTACTCCCAAACAGGTCATAGGCAACAGTTCAAAGTCATATACAATTTATCCCAAAGAATTCATAGCTGTGAAGTACTGAAAACTCATCCTCACCTAGCTCAACAATATTGATAACAGCCGTAAATCAATTGTTAAATTCTTTCAATATTATTAACTAGATTTCACTACATTGATTGCAATGTAAATGCTAGTTACTGCAGTCAGGGAAGGAGGGTTAATAAACCACTGTGACGCAAGTAATAAAAATAATAGAAGAATTTAACAAGTCTAAACAGAGTACATTGTTTACTGGATTCATATACTATATATATCTTTTACAAATCGATAGAGAGTAGGAATCGTTGATGATTGCCCTTTGCAAGGTGTTAGCATAGAAAGCGTTGAGGTTTGTGTTTGTTACTCTCTACTGTTTCACTTGGAAAAATGATCAGCAAAGAAACATTTATTTGCGAGGATTGAATAGCTCAGATTACGATTCTCATGAAGACTTATTTGCTGAGGAATTCAGAAGTTCATAAGTGAATTATCATCTGACATTATCAATACGAATGTCATTTTCGTAGTGTTCGTAGACACTTTCAGTGATGAACCTACTGTTGTCGTCCACCCAGTCCCCGAGCTATGCCCAAACGGCAAATGTACTGAAAGATCTTCCCCGTATCAGCAGCCACTGCTGATACTTTTTCCGTGGCTTCAAGAATAATTTGACGTCTCTTTCGCTGTGCAAATCTGCAAGTGTAAAGAGATTGGGTGTAGGATCGTTGTAATGCCCCCACTGTTGTCATCAGCACGTGGTTGACCAGAAAGAGCCTAGGTGAACACAGCAAGGTTTCGTATTAGCAAATTTAGTCGCTCCTGGTTTGTTGGATTGCAGCCATGTCCTTTGGGAGATGTCAATATTTTCCCTGGTTCCTGACCAATTCCTCTGCTACAGTTGATATCCGGAACTCACCCTGGTTGAATTGTAACTTGTTGGTCCCCACTTGTTCAGGACCAGGTACCGGAATTAGGTTGGCTTAAAATTTTTCTTTGTCTATGATATGAACCGTTTCAGTCCTTGAATGAGCCATCTGCATCTGAAGACATGTGTATCAATCACCATGATATCATCTATAAATGCTCTCGAAGGGGACTGGGTACCAGATTTAAACACTGGGGTCCTTGCATTCCATCTCTGCTAATTTGATGATCATGTCCATGGACTATGAAAAAGTTGGCGGCGAAACTGTACAGTATTTCTAGAGTTAGATGCACATTTCATTACAAATTTCTAAATTTGTCAACGGATAAGTGTTCATTTAAATTATGGCCCAAACTATTCAGAGTTACAAACACACACCTTAACGCATTCTGAACAAACAAAATAAATCCTGTTCCCAAACATTCTACATCATATTGTATATTAATTTAGCATACAAGACAAAATTCTTCTAATATGAGTTCAGTCAAAAAGGTACATTGTTTAGATTTATTTCCTCTATTTAATGTTTGTATCTCTTATTTTACAGCGCTTTAATGAGCCTTGCGAATTGACAGCGATAACTAACATTTATGGAGAAATCAGAGAAGAGAAATTTCGTTTATTTTGATGTGAGATTTTTACGGTTTATATCCCCCAATATTTTGAAATATAGTTTTGGAATGAGTTTTCCGTAATCTATGAACTACAGGGGATTCATTGTTTGGGATAAATGCGCTGTACCACAGTTTACATCCAAGTTGATTTAGATTCATGTGTTGCAGTTTTCCTGAAAAGATATGATATATATAAATTTAGTAATACCCGTGTGCCGACCGCAAAAACAAATTTTAAAGAGAATGATAGCCATTTTCTATACTTTGTATACATAGGCACTTCGAAGATAACACTCACTACTAAGGAAAAGAGATCGCATTGTATGGTGTAACTTGAAACCTTTTATCTTTCAACGCTGAACATTTTAGTATGTGAGAGATGTAAGATACTTCGGAAAATTAGGAACATGTGAATTGGATTCAGATATAAATAACCGTGGTTACAGACATATGTCTCCGTGGTTGAACTGGTTAAGTGTTTAGTCAATGAATAAGTGGATCAAATCGATACGTTGGATACATTTTTTGAAAACAAGAATCGTAGTAGACGGGCAAGAAGTTTTTGGTTGTGCAATTGACTTCTTACACGAAGTGACGATATCAATTTTGTTAACACTTTTAAAACTCAACCAATGTTAATCAGATGTTCGTCATCTTGTAAGGATTTCTATTCTGAGTAGTTTTTTTTTTATTGAAAATAGATCTAAAAAACACTACATGCAAAGTTGTAGTGAATTTTTCAAATTCTTCTTGTTTTTGCGACACATTTGCTTTAAGAAGTTAATGCACACCTAAACTGCAGAACTTGATGAAATAGAACTTTAAAAGCATTTGTAACATGACCCTGGAAAAGTCATAATCTTCAGAAAAAACAAGGATCTTCCCTATTTTGTAAGCACACCCGTGTCCAATCTTTTTTGTATGATTCGTATGACGCTGATATGCGACATCAAGCTACATTCCGTTTATAACTAAATGCTTTCCTACTGACTTAGAAGTGGGGATAAAGACCGTAGCTCAGCGAATCTACTAGGCGGTCATAAGTTCTATACAAGGATCAGAAATCATAGACACGAGTTCAGTGGAAGAGACAAATTGGATAGGAAAAATGACTGATACCACAGGAAATCTACCCCCCCCCGGGAATTGAATACTGAGTTCGGTTCAAAATTCAGAGTAGATTATTGAGTATGGTAGTCACTTGCACTCGAAACATTGTTGCAATGACACCAGTATGAATAAATCAGTGATTAATAATGATGATTCCTCATTTCAGAAATTCAGAACAAAATTGTATTGTATGATTTGAAATTCATCCATATCAAGATATTTTGCAAATTTGCGATATTTTTTTCTTCTAAATCTGACAGTAGAAATATCAATATATAAGTTTCCATCTCTTTTACATATAGATCAATTTACAAATTCTGATGGGTAATTATACGAAAAAATCGTAAAAAAACACCAAAGTCAGCATGTTATCACCTTGTTTGAATGAAAAACAAACTAATCGTTTACTTAAGTGGTATAGATGATTTCTGAAAAAAAACATCATAACATCTTGATGAAAACGTGGCTACTATAAAAACGATGGGATGCATAATGTGTTCATGTAATTGCAAATACATGAAAAAGCCTTGAGCAATATAGGTTCAATCCAAAATAAATAGACGAAAGAATAAAAATACAGTGGCAAATTTAAATAACCTTTTACAATGTTACACGTTAGTACATGTTACAAAAAATCGTAATTTCGTGCCACTGCATGAATCTTTTCATCTGTTTTATGTTCAAATATTTTTGTTCAATATTTTCATTTTTTTTTCAATTATATCAACGCACTGTGAAAGGGCAAATTTTCATGCTGGCACACACAAACACGCACACAAATATGTATGTTCCACTGGTTTGGTGGGTATATGTATCACCTATGTAGATGATTCATTGAAGTGCTGAATTGGGTTCTGGTTTGTTACGTCAATATTTGTCATATGTACAGGCTGCTTGGTTTAGATTATGTAGTAACAGTATCTGGTAAAAAAGGTATCAGATAGACAACATGTTAATTCCCTTAGACTGTTGCTGTTAGTCACATAAGGAGTTAGGTGTTTCATTTGAGTATCAGAAGTCTTCTAAACAAAGCTTCCCTTTTTCCTATATTTTGTTGTCATTTCGTGGTACCAGAAGCATGCTCTTTAAGTGGCTGCATTAGAAAACAAATATTGTCAACCTTGTAAGAGCATTAGAATCTTTCGGCTAACTCCAGCATATTAATCTTTATACCCTTTATAAATGTCTGTAAAGCATGACTATCATCAATATATCCCAACTCGTCGTATTTCGTAAAACAGTTTGAGCGTTGAATATATACATATTTACAGCTGGTTTTCTTTCGAGGAAAAATTATATATATATACATGTATAACCTAGTCAGAAGCCTACGCATGATCTCAGACACGTTGATTATATAAATCCACATCTCTCTCTCTCTCTCTCTCTCTCTCTCTCTATCTATATTACAATCCAAATAGAGAGAACCACATTTTTTTTTTATCTTGATAAAGGAAAATGTTAATATTTCTCTGTTGACAACTGGTCTTTGAGAGATATAATTTCATTTTTTCTGATTTTTCAATTGACAGATTGTAGATGAAACAACAACAGACGCAGGAATTGGAAAAAAAAATCGAACGTTATGTCTCTCAAGGCATCGATTATTTAGTCAATAAGTTATTCCAGCGTAATTAAAATTCTGTAATTACAGAATAAACAAAAAATAACGCTACAGAATAGAAGTTGATTCATTAGAAATGACTAATCTTACTTAGCTATGCTGATTTTAAACAGAAAATGCTCCTCACGCATCAATAACCTTTGCTCTCTCTCTCTGATGCATATATATATATATACATGTACACACACACAGAACCCATATATATATATATATATATATATATATATATATATATATATATATATATATATATACTAAACATTAAGAAACTTTTTCGATGGATTTTTTGGTCATTTCAGTCACCCATTTCCCAATATTTGTCAGTGCAATTTATGTAATTTTCAAAAGAGTTTTCTTTTATTTCCCTTGCACCTTGTTTATTATTGCACAATGTATAAATTGGGAACATCAGTTGTTTACCATCGAACGGTTTCGAGGATTTTAAAAACAAAATGGATATATTAACACGGCACCCAAGATATGTTGATCAAACACCACTCTTACATTACATGGATCTTGCCATACATGTACTTCATCATTTTGTATGAAGTTTTATGTGTATTTTATATTGATATAATTTTTACACTACATGTATATATTTTGAAACAAAGATTATTTACGTAGGTTACCCTTAACTCGTCTTCAACGATGAGGGATCAGTAGGTATAACAACATGACTCGCTCATTTCTATTGATGTTAACTCATGTGAATATTGAATCTGCTGTGTCGGTTTTCATTTCAGACTGCAAGCAAACTAACTTATGATATCATCTTTAAGAATACTTATTACATTGAAAAACTTCTTCGAGTTAAATCTCTACCAACATATTCAACCAAAAAATTTGATAGTTATTTTCCATTAAACTTTGTGTTAATTTTTCAACGTCGTATAACATCATATACATATGCATGTGTGTGTGTGCGCGTATATATGTATATATAGATGTGTGTGTGTGTCTGTGTGTGAGAGTATATATATATATATATATATATATACACGATAATATTGGTATTAGAACAAACATTTTATTCCTTATCACTTTCAAGATTAAGAATAGGAGCATTACGCAAGTACTATTTTTCTTCAAATGAACATTACAAAGTTTGCATTTAGTCGTCTTTTGTCGACCTAATTGCAAAATTTCAGCAACATATTTCCTGAAAAAAATAGGAATAAATCAGAATTTTTTGTTCCATCCTTTCAAAATCTTGTTCAGAATGAATTAATGTATCTGAAAAATTGAACTCACATTGCTACATGGAAAATTTTGCTAAACTAGAAAGTTAAAAATGATACCCTTTGCTCAAAATTCATAATGGTCACCACAATCTATGGTAATGAAAACAGATTCTACTGCTTGTTCAAATACGTGCAAACAATTTTTCTTTATATATATGTGTGAAAATTATCATGGATTATGAATCTTGTGCTGACAGGGATCACAATTTACTCTCAAGTCAATTATTTGGCCACTTTTAAAGAAGTTCTGATCCACCAAACACTCGCGATATCCTACTGGGGATATCCTGTGCTTTACTTTAATGCTTTTCTTCTCATCCATAACCTGCAATCGTTCAGATCTTTTCTAATTAGTTACCCTGCAACAGTAGCCATTTTTCATCTCAAATTAAGATACGATGTAAAAAACGAATGTCGTTCACTCTGCAGTTCATAAATACTATGCATATCAATCGTTTCATGAAATTAAATGAAACCAATTTAACGATATGTCCAGTTGCTCTATAATGATTTCATGTGTTTTTAATCAATACCATGAACTTAGTTTTGAGTTTCATGATTTACGTACTTTGAACATTTTCCACCAAAGCCTTCAAATTATCGTTGATAATGGGAGTTTTTGATCAAGCTCTCCCCAGGCTTTCTAAACTCAAATGTACTTCTGTAAACTTTTGAAACGAAACTCTCGCTTTTTGTTACTTAACAGCATTGTCCCCAATTGCAAGATTTTTTTCCTCCCCCCGGCTTCATTTTTATTTATGGTCCAGTCTGAACTTATATAAGTATACAATGAGAAAATCATGGTCGGAAAGTATTCCTATATTTAGCTTAAACATATAGTAAAAACTAGAAAAAATGAAATACGACAGATGAACTAAAAAGTGGTTAATATTCGGGAATCTGTTGTATCATGAACAAAGTTTGAAGTCCTCATAAACCATGTACACGCACGAACACACACACACACACACACACACACACACACACACAATCCTATTGGATTTCCACACTAACAAAACTAGAAGCACAAACTCCTTCTCTCCCCCCCTCTCTCTCACACACACATACACACATTCTTGTACAAAAATTAAATATGCACCAGTAGAGATGTAAAACCTCACACTAATACGCATATCTAATCCGTAAGGTGCAAATGCAGATGCATATTTGAAATTAAAAGCATAAACTAAATTGGGCACACAAATAAGCAGATACACACATTCAAACACGTATCTGTACACCTAGAATCTAGGCATATAGACAGACAGACACACACTCACATTCACGATCAATACGTCTACACCAATGCTTGTCCACGCTCAACCAAGGATTTAATCCCACGTTACACAATCTACATTTATAAATTTATACAAGCAACCGATCCACAAAGAGAAATTCACAGACCCAGGCATAGACACAAATCATTCACACATACACACGTGCTCACAATCTGACACAAACAACACAGACACAAATTCACGTATGTACACATACTCACCTAAATACATACACGCACACGCACATTCATTCTTTCGTTTCTCTCTCTCTCTCTTTCTCTTCGGCGCCAAAATGCAAGAAAGAAGCAGAAAAAAAAACTCTGAAAATAAATATAATCGGAAACTGATGAACATCGATCATTTCTCCATGTATTTTTACCCCGTCCGTTGTGATTTTGCTCGTCTCACCGTCGACGTCCCATGACTCTCTGCCCCACCACCGACTTCCCCGCCTGTCTCTCTGTTTGTCTCTCTATCCGGTCGCCATTGTTTCTATTTATAAAATTGGGTGCACGTCACAGTATCACTTCTTATGGCTGTTCCATCTACTCTTCCTTGGCATATCGCTTTTTTCCCTCTCTAACTCTAATTTAATGATTCGGATGCTGGAGAAATCCATTTCCTTATCTTATTATCGAATCATCGATTACTTTTGTCCAGCTTGACCCTCTATGTATACATATGTATATATATATATATATATATATGTATATATATACATACAAATTTCAATGTCTATATATTCCCTTTCTACATGTTTACATGCATATCATATATATATATCTTTATATATTTATAGACAATTTTTATATACATACATACACACACATATATATATATATATATATATATATATATATATATATATATATATATATATATATATATATATATATATATATATATGCACATGTTGATAGTGAATTATTCATATATTTGTAAATACACATACATATGTACAACATATATACACAAGTGTGTATGTATGTCCGTATTGATGCATATATGAAGGGATCCGTAAACCAATGCTTTGAAAGGCATTTATTTTATACAACATGTATTCAATTTTCAATATGATTTCCTTCCTTCTAAGAGCCCTCAATTCGGTAGGGGGTATCAATCACGTAGGCCGAACATTATACAATGAAAATTTCAAATCGAAATTCAACTAATAACTCCTCTGGGTGATGACTTTTTTTTATCCAAATTACTATATATTTTTTATGTATAATCATGTTCATATCTGTAAAAAAAGTATATAAAATCGATATAATTATTTACATACTTCCCTGTCTACTTCGAACAGTCCTTGTCCATACCACTTATCTATATACTTACATAAAAATGCACATATCTACACTATATTCATATTACATGCACAGATATGCTTATTTTTCCTTACGTTACACACATATACGAATATAATAATGCCTGTACATGTGATTGATGGCAACATTTATGTTAATGGTAATGAAATGTTAGGATCTGTTTCAACATTAAGAAAAACAGATTCATACAAGAAAAACAAATCCTTATCTATAAAAAATGGATTTTTTGGAATGAGACAAACTCAAAATAAACATATATGGAAACTTCATCAGTTGAATAATTGATTGACAAAAGAATTAAAATATATTTCGGGACGGGTTCCAGTCTTTAGTTGTACGTTTGTACCCTCAAGTAGATATAAAGAGTTTCAAATGATTTCCTTTCAAAACATAACTGAGAATCAATGGGAAGCCATGGTGATGTGTCCATTGAGTAATACGTCTGTTTTGTGTGTGTGTGAAGTAATTTATGGTTGTTTGCTCGGACATTTTTGTTGAAGTAGTAGCCGTGGTTGTTGGTATTTTGTGGGTTATTTTTTTTCTAGGGAAAAGTGATTTAATAATTGGTTCTCATGATTACTTGGAATCTTAGTCATGGTTAGGTACTAAGCTACCTGGGTACTTAGTAAGGTAATATACTGCATGTTCTTAGGGATGTGCATATGTTTAATTACGTTTAGATATATTCCAGCATACATAGCCTTATAGGTATACCCACACATTCACACATGACCATACGTATACATATGCATATAGTGTGTACACGTACATATGGATATGCAAATGCATACACTTAAGTTGAAACTCCAACAACCATACATACTTATAAAAACACAACGTTATATAATATGCAACGTTTAAACGTTTTTGTAAATCATATTGCTTTGGGTGCCATTGTTTTGTGGGAAAATTATCTCAGTTTCTACAGTTTGAATTTATCTAATGTTATTTTTTCATTGTTTATTAATGATCATTCTTTACCTGGGATTTGAAAAACATATTTTAGTTGCGTTGTATACGCATGAGTAGCTTATTCTAAGGAGTTTTTTGGGAAAGAAGATTTCGTATCTTCAGGGAAGATATTCGGTGAATAAGTACAAAAATGTTTCACCAATGCTCTTTTCTACATTTAAATTATATGGTGGATGAAAACTCATAAAAATAATGCTCCATTCCATTTTTTGATATTATATTCTTGGATCGATATTCAATTCATCATTTTTTCTGTATGGTTCTATGATTTCATCAAATATTTGTTCACTTTTGGGATTATTCGAGTGATTTGCTATGTTGGTCAGTATTTTTCTAATTGTATTTGTTGGTTTTTAGAATCTGAATGGAAGTGAATGGTTTAGTCATTTGTAGTCTTCGTTCGTAACTGTTACTATGAAGGTTAAGGTTAACGTCTAAAATATTTACTTATTTCGATTTGGCGTTAATTTCCATCTTCAATCATATTTCTTCGAATGTTTTTATCAGTTGTTTTCCGATTTATTTCGGTTTTTTGTTTATTGTATTTTTGTAGAATGGTTGATCTGTTGTCTCTGTATAATTAAATGTTTTCTTGGTTTGTAATCTGTTTCATGATGTTTAATATTCATGATCCTGTACCTTCAGAGATTTCTGCTGAGTTGTAGGATCCCATGAGGCCATCAAAGCTGGTTCGGTTGATTTTTCAATCCACAGTCTCAAGTACGACTTGGATTGATGATCAGCAGTAAAATATCATTTTTATTCATTTCTATTGATTTTTTTTTAATGTTTGAGAGCTTAATTAGTGCTTCTCTTCCTATCAAAGGAGAATAGTTAATCGTATCGATCTGTATGAATTCAAACCTGTTTTTCTTCTCTTAGATGTTTTCAAACCAGTCTATGAGGTTTTTGGTATTCCTTCTTGAATTGAAATTCAATGTGCCCTTCCAATTAGTTCAGCATTGAGATTCTTGGGCATGGATGATACGTTAGATCAAAGGGTAAGTAGGCATCCGAAAATAGAGATCAAATTGAAAGGAATACATTTTGAGTCCCCACTTGATGACGTCACCTCCAAATTCACAAAAAAAAAGAATATGATTTGTTTCATGCAATAAGATCTTTACCTATCAAGTGTTTATTTCATCACAATATTCCAATGAATACTTTTGACTAGGATTCATCATCATCCTAATTCTTATTGCTTTTTATCACAACTTTGGCACTGACTCTAATCGTATTCTTTTTTATCACGCAGGTATCTTGTAGCTGTTATAATCATGATTATGGTAAATGCTGGTCAAAATGAATAATGAGAATACGATTTGATTTTACAAAATAAGCATTGATATTAGATAAATTGTGAAGTTGTTAAATTTCTATCTCTCTGACGATTCTTTTAATCATGGAAATTGAATCCATAATGACTTAAGTACTTCACCTACAGAAAAATATTTTCTATGGTTTTAAAGAAAACTTAAAATTATAAACTACTTACGTATGAATCAGTATTACTTTTATCGCTCAGTAGGGAAGATGTTTCGGAAAAAATAATAGCCTTTTTCTTATGAAATTTAACATTTGATTTCTTGGTAAAACATTTGATCAAAACAAACTATGATTGTTGTCCCAAATTTGACTTGGATCGTAATTCTACGGCAACCAGTATTTTTGATCGCATTGTTTACTCATAGATGAAGAGAAAAAACAGTAAACATTAATAATAAAAGTAAGATTTGGCTTTACGTCGAAGACATTTAGAAAAAGTTATTAATTATTTATCCTCGTTCATACCAGTAAACAAACCTGAAGCCTGTTGGCTGTTTCATCTTCTCGTGCTCTTTGGAGAAAAATTCATGGAAAAGTTTAATCATAAGTCCATTGCTGGAGGTAAGCCTTCCCCATCTCGTCCCATTAAGACCGTGATTGCGCTAAAGTCTTCAATATCTCACCAGCAAAATTTTTTGTCTCATTTTGTGTCTGGTCTTTTCCTCCTGCGTTTAGCCAGCATCGGCATCAATCAGTCAAGTTCTTGTTGCATTTGTTGGCCTTTCTTCTTGCTAAGAGTCCAACTTATCTGAAATTTGTTTGCATAATTATTCTTATAATATCCTTCATCCTGTTCCAGCCTCTGACCATTGTTGATCTCTTTCTACCCCTCGTAACAAAAGCTGAAAGCTTGAACCTGTATCTTATCAATTATAACTACTTAAGATATGAGTAAGTTGTAATGTTTGGTTACTGTTTAGAAATTTTCTTAGGGCTAAGGCTTTATAAAATGATAACAGATCAAACCGAAGCAGTGAGCTTCATTTTTATGATGGAAGTTCCACTATCCGTGTGTTTAAGATTTAACGCAGGAAAAGGTAAGAATCTCTTGGTTTAATTGATAACTCATTATATATATATATATATATATATATATATATATATATATATATATATATATATATATATATATGCAAAATGACAGGCAACAATGAAAATGTGATGTAATCACCTTTTGTTTTGTTTTCTTTTGTACAAGATGCGTTGCAAATAGAGTATCTGAAATATGATTTCGTTTATACGTAACACAATCCCACTGCTAACTTAGTCTATATATCATATTTGATATCTAATTTTGGTATGTAAATCTATTTTTATTCTTATCTAAATACATATTCTATCATTTGTTTTCGTCACGTACCTTCATATTCAAACTCATTTATTTTTGTATTCTTCCTTACGAGTTACCGAGGGACATCTGTATTTATGATATTGATTTCAATATCGACAACATAGTCAACTTATAACCCTAGTGTATTTCTGTTTTCACACGTGCATGTATTTATTGCACCTACAGAGACGCTGAACTCTTAGACTTATATCCGGGCCCTTACCAACAATCCTATTTCTCATTTCTTTCCGCGGGACGATATTGGGGGATCACCTGATAACCTACGATGTCTTTTCTCAACGTAAAGTTGATTTTGTGCTATCTACCAACACCCATCCGAAGAAAAATGATACATTATAGTGGCGTGTTCCTGAGATACCAATTTTGACACGAAGGACATAGGGGTCGGGAGGGGAATGTCTGACAATTGAAGTGTTCAAAAAAGTCACCTCGCCTTCTTATTTCTCTACAATTTTTTTCTCCAATATCTATTTCGTCTCCTTCTTCTTTTTCTTCTTTTTCTTCTTCTTCTTCTTCTTTCTTTCTTTTTTTCCTTCCTCCTCACATCCTCATTTGTTTTTATTATTACCCCATTTATTTCATACTTTCTTTTCTTCAACTTATGATTCCTGCTTACACTAATTCATTCTTCCTCTTTTTTCTTGACCTTCCACCCCTTCTTCTATTCCAGCTCCCTTATTCTCTGCCTTCACGTTTTTTCTTTTACTTATTCTTTTAACCTTTTTGTTTTGAAAAAAAAGTTATTTTTTTCTCCCATAAACTTTTTCCTCCATCACCTCTTTGATCTACGTTTTCACGTTTTAATCATCCTCCATCCACCCTCTTTTCTTTTTTTACTTCCACAATTCCTCTTTGGTTTAATTTCTCTCAACTTGTGCGCTAAAATAAGTTCCATTCCATGATTTTTGATATTTGACTGTTTCAGATTTGTTTAGACGACCCAGAGTTCCAATTGATTTTCATCCATGTTTTCATATGAGTTATTTTATTTCCTTTTTTTCTCTCATTTCCTCCTTTCTTCCCAATGTCATTTGACATCTCATCATCACCCTAAAACTAGGATTTTCCATTCATATTCTTAATTTTTCTCATAATAGCATCTAAATTCAATTAGTGTTCTTCCTTCCTTTAGTTTGGACCAAGTTAATAACGACCATCCATCCGACCAGAAAATAACCAAGATGGCGATGTATTCATTCCCTTTAACTTGATTGTCTTTTGCTGTGTCACCATTTGGCATACAACTCTGCAAGTTTGTATGAGTACTACGCTGAACATATTGTAAACGCAACTTTCTTTCATTATTGACAATTTCTTTAATTTTCAAAATTGATTTTTTTTCTGTTTTCTTATTGACTTTATGAAACTTTTTCGTCAGTCCTACCGGTTACATCGTGTTGTCTTGAACTTTTCAAATTAGCATGAGTAGACGTATTTTCAACTCCTTTTTTTTTTTTTTGGAAATTTGAAAAAAAAATCATATTGGAAATTTGGTGTGATTTTGTGTTAATGCTACGGACTAACCTTTTGGCATAAAACCTTGCAAGGGCGCGTCAGGAAACTTTTTAGATTCGTCCCGTATTTTTTTTTTCATTTCCAGGAGAAATGCCCCCCCTAATATCATTTTTTCCGGCAAAAAGCAATTTTTGGGTACGAGTATCGGTTTTTCCTATGAAATAGAAGCAGTAGTGACAGAAACACACACCCACATGCGAACACACACATTCCTTCCTATTCTCCAGCAGGCTAATAAAGTTTATAATCCTT
>OY735201.1:62225843-62323343 GCA_963457665.1 Thysanoteuthis rhombus
GGATTCGATAACAAAACATTCAGCAGCTTTGATAAAAAAAACCCACTCTCTTTCTTACTATACAGCTTATTCATTCATTCTGGGTATTATGTATATTGTATATGGCATATAATTAATTTTTAAAACAGGGCTTACTTACGTTGGTTACCCCCAAAACGTATTTAACAATGAGGGGTCGATCAGTAGGTATATTGACGGACGTGTTTTGTTGTTCAAGCTATTTTTTTCGAATGATCATCGATGAGAATATTTAATCTGTTGTGTCGGTCTGTATCTCTAACTACATGCAAACTAACTTATGATATAATCTTATATATACATATATATTAGTGATGACACAGAAAAGATTCTTAGAGTTGGATCTCTGCCAACATATTCGACTAAATAATTTGAAAGTTTTTTTCTGCTAGCCCAAAAGTTAATTTTTCCATGTCTTATACATCAAGCTTCAATTAAGTTCATTATATATATATATATATATATATATATATATATATATATATATATATATATATATATATATATATATATATATATATATATATATATATATATATATATGTATATGAATGATGTATACGTATAATATATATGCATAACCGTTATCTGACACATTATAAATGATAAGAAAAAATATGAGTGTTCTATCTTGCATATTGAGAATATATAGAGAGAAGCTCTAAAAGTGGGCGCCATATTTTTACGTTTTAGATTATAGGCCATTTCCCTATAGGAAGGAGGGTACATAAGAAATACCTGATCTGATTACACATCTCAATTCTGCAGAAAGAATTTAGGAATAGACACAAAGTTTCAAAGCAATACATGCCATATCAAAGTAGATATAAATGTCAGAATTTGGATGCCAAAATGGATAAAATTGATTAAGATTCTTAATTTCAAAACTATACGAAATGCAGACCAAATATTTTGGATTTTGTCAAGGATATTGTATGAGAACACCAGATATTATTCAGGGTTATATGAGTGGGTGGTGAAGCTTGAATATGTTTTTTAACAATGATTACATTATCTCTATCTAATTGAACCGTCCACTTTGAAGATCCTCCTCTCTCTCTCTTGCTCTCTCTCTCTCTACATATATATATATATATATATATGTATGTATATATATATATATATATATATATATATATATATATATATATATATATATATATATATATATATGTGTGTGTGTGTGTGTGTGTGTGAAAAATGTGGAAAGAGGAAAGGTACACTTTGTAGTTGTTGTTTCCATGTATAGTAATTTCTAATAAGCCTTAATCTGTTCCGTACATGTCTTCAAAAAGTTGATCTGAATCTGATTTCTAACATACTGTCCAGTATCCGGGAATTTGGGTATGTTTCATGTTATTTGCATTTAGTTCGAATTCCATGGATGTCATGAAATTCCAATAATTGTTGAGTTTTTTTCAGAAAGAACGAGGGAATGGTAAAAACTCCTTCAAACTCTTGGAACAGTAATCTTTCAGCATCTTTTGTTGTGAAATCCTTCAGCCACGAACTAGGACTAAATACCCCAATACTGAGATCCATGCAATTTATTCTAACGAACAACTCTTCCAAATTCAACGACAACTCTGCCCAAACATTAATTATTTTTTTTATATACCAGGATAACTTTAGAATAGGATCAGGAACTGGATTCTCAGATGTTTTCAGAAAAATCATCGACTCCCTTTTCAGATGATTGTTCCTTAATGTGGAGCAGATCAAGAGAGGAATTTCTACATCTATATCAAATATTGAATAATGTACATGAACACATTAATTTCACAATCAGATTTAATAAACATGAAATTCCATTTCTTAACTGTTATATCATAAAACCGGAAGAGTAATTCTGACGTATCCAACTAACCCCCGGACAGGAAAACTTGCTAATCTCTCTATGTCATTTCAAACACACGAAGGACTGTACACCGTTTTCCTTAGCCTGATACTTGAAAACAATTATACTCGCACAGGGTACTTTGGATTTTGTACTCGAGGAATAACACGCGAAAAACAAAATACCCACTTGGACTAAACTTTCATTCTCCCTAATTAGAGCTGGCATAGAAAAATTCATTAGATAAACAGTAATTGCCTGCAGTGAGCACTTATTTGATAGAACAACCATTATTTTATTTGTAAGCACAAACAACCGTTTGAAACCTAAGATATTTAATGGACTACAGCAAGGCATGCATATATTCTGAGAAAATCTAACCAGAGAAAAATATAACGAAATGCAATCAACCAAATTGCAGCTAACGTATACACAATAGAGGGAGATAAATAGACTTTCAAATATAGAGTAACCTTTAGAACCAAATTTAACATTTTATGTGACGTTTAAAACATTGTTTCTCCCTTCAGAAATAGGATCACGGTACAGAGGCAGCAAATCAGGAATCCCTCAACCAGGACCTCTAAAGTCAGCTGGTAGATGTTATCTACGAGAACCAAAATTTTAACAATTCCCATTCTAAAGCATAAATAAACACAGGCAATATCACAACAATATCACACAAAAATGATGGGAAACAAATTTCATCAAGGCCTCAATATATGCATTGATTTCCAGTTGAATGATTAATTTGGAGATAAAGAAACCCCTAAAAACATAACTACCTTTAATTTAAAGTCCTAAAGTAGACCCCTAAATATTCCATGAGACCCATAAAAACCTCCCAAATCCATTATATCCCAGATGTCAGTTTCTTGTTTCACGCTACTTGATTTTTCGAAGATTTCAAAAAGTTTATATACGTTGATATCCTTATATTCTGTATGCAATTAAGTATGTGTGTCAACATAACACCGTACATGATAGTCTGAACATTTAGCTTGCATCTTCAGGGTGCTCTAATTTAAAGGATAAAACCAATCCAAGTGACTTTCACACGTTATATAACGTTTTAGTAGGATCTACTATTTACTATACAATTTCAATGCAGAACTAAACATTGATTTTACGCCATTTTTATCTTATTACATCAATTTTGGATAATTGAAATATCACAAGTGCATTTGTTTCATGCTGATCATAGAATCTCCTGGAATTTTTCTTTTGACCTTCTTTAGGATTTTCATTTCTCTTGCCTCGTATTTGCATAATCATTTTCGCACTCTGTTGTGTATACCATACAAAACTACGGCTAAGAAGTCTCGCTGCTAATTCTATTGACTTTGTTGAAAAGTCATTCCTCCAAACGGGGATATTTTTAGGGGAGCGGATTATATTTATGATTTGACTCCGAAGTACTTAGATTATTTATTTTTTACTTCATTGAAACATTATTCTTCCATAAATATTTTTTGGTCTATTTACGATGTAACTATACTACCGAACTTAACACTCATCTCCTGTCTTTGGCACAATACTACGCCTTTGAAGTATTTTGGTTGAATATGCTTCATTGAAAAAAAAATCATTTTCCTAAAAAACAACATTTCAAAATCTTTATTCAGGGTGATAGGTTCTATTTACAATGTATATATACTGCTAAACTGGACCCTCTCTTTTTGTCCAACGACCAGCGTTCGGAACTGTGTTTTTTGCAGTACTGTGGTTAGTTCTCTTGACTTCATTGGGAACTCATTATTCCGAAACATCCTTTTCAAGGAAGGTTTGGTTTTGTATATATGATGTAAATCTGCTAAATGATAAGACAATTTCTGTCCATTTTACCAAACCATGGTTTGGAAGTTTTCCAAGTACTTTTTTCTTTTACTTAATTTAAAACTCATATCCCATAAAAAAAACAAAACATTTTTCCTCTAGGAGGAATCTATACATGAATCAATCATACTGCTAAAAAGTCTATTGTACAAAACAGTTTTTTTAGAAATAAACTCGACTGAAGAAATCCTTTTTCTGAAACACGGAATGAGAGAAAATAGATGAGAAGGTTCTATTTACGGTATTTACGAATGTAAAATTCATGTACGTTACGAAACAACGGCTTCAAAGTATTTGGGGTAATTTTTTGACGACTTTGAGAAGACATTTTTCGAAACACATAATTTTGTCGGAGAGGAGGTCGATATATGTTTTGCTGCTGAACTGGACCCTTCTCTCCGTCCATCGTACCAAACCATGGCTCCGAAGTATTTAGATTTTTTAATCTATTTCATTGACAATTCATTTTTCCTGAAATATAATTTTTCATGGCAAGATTTTATTCACACTTTACCTACAATGCTGAAGTGGACCCTCACTCTCCGTCTATCAAACGAAATTACGCTTTCCGTTTTTTTTTGCTTCTTAAAGACTACATATAAAAAATATATACATATTATTTTTTACAATGTATCCTTACAACTCAACGGGGAACACACTTCTCACCATTGCACAGAACTAAGGCTTCAACGTATTAAGGTTAGTTCTCCTTAATTTCTTGAGAAATAATTTTTCGAGTAAACAATTTTCCCTGGGGGGCAGGAATCTTAAATGTAACTTGAATGCTAAACTAGAATCCTACTTTTTTTGTCTATCGTTCCAAAGTTTGACTTGAAAATAATTTGGATACTTTTCTTTAATTCCATGAAAACATTTCTTTAAAACACAAGATCTTTTTTCATCTTTGACGAGGGTTTTAATTAAAATGTAACTATACTTCTAAAGTGGAGCCTCTCTTCTCGTCCACCGTACGGAACTATTGCGGGTAATTCCCTTCATCCCTTCTTCAAAGTAAAAAAAAAGTTAATGTGTGGTGAATCTATTCACAATACAAATATCTTCTCAACTTGAACAGCACTTTCTGTCCGAAGATACAGAAATACAGCTTTGAAGAAATTCAGTCACTAACTTCCACTTGATTGAAGGAATCATTTTACCTACACCAAAATATTATGAACGTGGTTCGTTATAATGCGATTTGCGTCTCCTGTTATGGCAGGGTTTGCATACCTCCGTTATAGGGTGGTTATAAAAATCTAATGTAATTTATTCGATACAAAGAAAATGAATTGACACTGAGCTTAATGGCCTGCGAAGACGGCCTTCAAGTGACTCCTCATATATGAAACAATGTGTATCCATGTATGCAATTTAATGTCGTCTTTGTAAGCGAATCAAAGTATCAAATAAATCTTTTCTTTCGATGTCGAGTTTGCGTTTCTTTCAAATTCTCTGAAAAAGGGCAATAATGATTTTTACAAAAATCTATCAGTTTTTTTGTGGTGAGAATGATGGTATATACATAGCTTACAAACATAGATACACACACACACAAACACACACAAACATATAATCATATATATATATATATATATATATATATATATATACATATATATATATATATAAATATATATATATATTTATAAATATATACGCAATGCATCTATCCCTTTCAACATGAACAAATATTGCTGTAACATTCTCTGTCTCACAGAGACACAGATATGATTGAGACAGAGATGAAAGGTCACGAATAAATTAAGGATTCATAAATAGAAAGAAGGAGATGGATATAAATCAATCACTTTTTTTTTTACTCAATCTTTATATAGATAGGTATTGGTTGATTGATGGACATATCGATGTTTTGAGTGAGAAAAACATAGATACAGAAAAACAGAGCCAGAAAGAATTATAAATTTATTTTTGCAATGTTAACCAATGTAAGGTGACTTTTCCTTTGTTTAGCCAGATAAAAATGCACTGACGGAATTAATTGCAACTCCAACCTTGTTCTGCTTGGAAGGATGAAAAAAAATTCAATTTGGCTTAAATTGCCATTAGGACACGCGTCTCTCATAAAGTGAGCCGGAAAAAAAATCATAAAACAAATGTAATGGAAGCTCAAGAAGCGTGCCCACTCTTTTACTCGAGACAAACAGCTTTGTTTCGTTAAATAGATTAGCGACGAATCAAGGAATAAATTCAAATTTATCAACCAATCAGAGTCAAATCTACCAGCACGTGACCAACCCGAATTTTTTGAAACTCTGTTTCGGCCATTTTGATCCCGACGAAATGCAAAACGCATATCATAAAATATTCCTAATTGGAGGAGCACACACACACACACACACACATGCAAACATACACTCACACACACATACAATCAAACGCAATCACACGAACGTAAGCATACATGGACGCACACACAGTAACACATTTTAGCACATCTATACCCATTACGCACACATACACTAGTATTAGTATTCAGACATATATTCATACTGATGTACATGAATATACGCACATACTTACTGGAATGAAAAACATACACATGATGATCATGTACGGTATTTTCGAAAAATACCCCATACGTGACAAAAAATATTTTCAGCATACAGTTTTAAAACTGACAGAACCTAGCCGAGCATCAAAAGAACATTTTGACGAACTAAATATACATAAAGGGGAATGTAAAAAAAATTCTTTTGGTAACTCCAAGTTTCATGACTATGTTGCGATTGTCAGACCGTCTACTACCATTTATGGTGACTTTTTGGGGAGTAATGAAATCGTATGAGACTCGAACCACTAGCATCAAACCCAGCCCAAATAACTGAATTTTCTATGTACAAATTTTCACATATGCCATACCCAAATTATGAAGCACTCTTTATGCGAAGATAACTCAACTCTCAAAATACTATTAGCCACACACACACACACACACACACACACACACATATATATATATATATATATATGTATAACTTGACAATTACATTTAATTTCAGGTCAGTGTGCTCGTCTTCTGAAGGATTTTGATTTTGTAAAGACTTTGTAAAACTGACTCAATTTCAATGAAATCTGCGCTATCTCGTAATGAACTTTATTCCAAGTAATAATTTCTATTCAATAAGCCATGAATATTTCTCTGGAAATTGCTAATAACAAAGTTTCAGATTCTTCTTCCTGTTTTTGCTAAAGAAACTGCAATAATGTAATGCAGAACTGAAACAAAAGACAATGCTTTGAAGCTTGTGTAACATGACCTGGCAAATGTTTTAGGCTACAGATAAAGAAGATTTCCCCGATTTTGTAAAATTAAGAAGAGTTTTATATTGTGAGAAATGTTACTGGTTTGTAAAATCAGGCACAACTGAACTGGAATCATATATATAAATAGCTCGGGTGCAACAGGTACGTGCTTTCTCGGTGCAACCAATTAGCGTGTCCTGCAGTTAACTGGAAACTTGGTTGTTCGAATTAGTCTAGAGGCAACATGCATTTTTCTTTTTCTTTTTAAATAGGACTTGTATTTGAATTAGATGGAGAGACGAGCTAGACAAATTCAGAAAGTACTGGCTCTGCGACACCGATGATAGAGCAATGTGGAAAATCCTTGGGGAAAGTCTATATCAAACGACGGGCTTTGAAAGACGGGTGATGATGATGGTGGTGGTGATGATGATGATGATGATGATGATGATGATGATGATCTGTGGTTGAAGACGAATGGTGCATACAATAATGATAGTTTGAAGTTATTTTCAATCTTTTAGGCTGAAAATATTAGTAAGTGAAAAATGAAGTACATTTCAAAAGATAAGCGTACGTGGGTTGAAATAGAAAAAATAGAACAAGTCTGCCATATCAAGCTTGTGCTATTGTGAAGTGACCTGTTCGTGCTTTTGGCTGTTACCCAACTTGTTGGTGCAAATCCAACCTTTGGTTTCATTGAAGAAATCAAAACAAAAAAAAGAACAAAGAAAAAAAAAACAACAAAAAAAACCCAATATCATTTGTTGTTGAGGACGAATGGAATTTTCATGTAACAATGTGCACATATTGATATTAATTTGAAATCGTTTTTTTTATTTTTAAGGCTTTTGAAGTTGCAAATTCTAATGGTCACTTAATCGAATTTCCGATTCCAGTCCTGACATCACTGTGGTGCTATTCATTTACAGCCCTATAAACCACCTCCACAGAATGCCCTAAATGGATAAAGTAATAATCAAACCATATAATGAGCTTGTAGGCAATTTTTTTCTTGTCATGTGATTGTTCGCGTTCAAATGGGATGATTGTCAAAGAAATACGAGGCTTCATGTCTGATCACCAAACATCAAATAGCTTGAGATGAGTTGAGGATTAAAAACATTTGGAATTAGAGTACTTGAATTCTTAAAAATAGTTTACCCAATGAAATAACCTTAGGCTCCTCAGTAGATATCCGTACATAAAGAATCCTGCCATTTCTAGGTATGTTATTATAAAATGTTGGTTTATCGACCGTGGGTTGTTTGAATATCTTTTGTTAATGTTCCTGTAATTACCTTTTCAACCCTAGAGATATGTCTCTAAAAGAAATATTTTGGAGATTGAAAAATTAAATGAACATCCCTTTTTTAAAATCTTACATTATAAAGTATGACCTTATAAATACCCATACTCAACGAAGACAACGATAAGGATGTTTTTTAACTACCAATAAAGGCCTTTAGTATTAGCTATATTTCTGTTGATTCAATGATCGAATGCAATGACCAATTAAAGAAAAAAGAACAAATGACATGACATCGATATTACTATTGTCACACACACACACACACGCACATACATATATAAATATGTGTGTGTGTGTGTGTGTGTGTGTAAATATTAGTGTATTTACATGTATACGTCTTGTGCATACAACGCTGGATTCGGTGAGTGGATAAGTCAATTTGCTGACATTTAGCAGGTTTGTGCACTGTTTAACCCCTTCAAAGTTTTAGATATAGAAAAGAAAAATCAAAGATGTCGACTGACCTTGAAAGGAGATGGCTACAAGTAGAGTAGTTTATTATATCCCCAACCCAGTGTACAATCCTACGTCCTACGTATTCACAGAAATTGACACTGACTCGTTATCATCTAATTCTCGCTCGCCACTACACAGAGGTATACATGAGTGTAACTATTCATTGATTCATTTATGTATTACTTATATATGCTTGTGCATCTTTATACCCTTCAAACATACATATATGTAATGTTAATTTTTATCCTTTTTCCTAACAAACACTGGCATACACATATATTTTCCCCAAACAAATTTCTTTCGTTCTTTATTGTTCTTATAAGTTGAGCAAACTGAGCTAAAATTCTTTCTTTTCACTATGTTTTGTTCTGCAATTCTTTGAGAAATTACGTTTCGATATTCGTCGCTCTCTTTGCAAGCAGTTGGTGCTCCTATCACGAAGGATTATGCTGTTAATCCTTAGTATGTTAATCAGATTTTTTTTCTCAATTGTGCTGTTGGTTAAATTTATATCCATCTATATATATCCATCTATCTATCTATCTATCTATCTATCTATCTATATATATATATATATATATATATATATATATATATATATATATATATATAAATATCTATCATCATAAATACATTTTTAAACACATACACTCACATGCATACACACACAGACACACATATATGTGTACGTATATATATATATATATATATATATATATATATATATACATATATATATATAATTGTGAAATTTGTTGATTTTTGAGTATTACTAATGAAATAATTTGAATCTTTTGAGGTAATGTCTCTTGCATCCATAATTTTCAGCTGGATACTTTTTGAATAGACTTTATATATATATATATATATATATATATATATATATATATATATATATATATATATATATATATATACATATATATATATATATACCCACACATATATATATATGTATATATATATATACAGATATATACATATGTATGTATATATATATATATACATACATATATACACACATATATATATATGTGTATATATATATATATATATACGTATATATATATATATATATATATATATATATATATATATATATATATATGATATCTTATCAGAAAGTATCCAGCTATCTGATATCAACGAATAATAGCCTGATTTGGGCAATAGCACCATAGATCTCTTCAAAGTGCTCCTCAATAACCTCACTCACAATCCGTGTGTACCTTCCACTTTTGAAAACTGACATCAAAGTCCCCTTTCAGGAACTTCATGAGTCGTTCCGTTGCGTTCTCCTTTGACGTTGCTAAGTATTCAACCAATGATAAACCCATGCAGTAATGATTGAGATTCACCTTCTTTTGATGCTTCGAAATGATTGCGTTTCGTTTGACTAAACTTTTGCATTATCACAACATTCTTCTGTTAAAGTAAGTAGGAATAGAGAAGGACGGTCCGATGAGATTTGAACTAACATCCTTTCATAGATGACACTCCAACAAATTTGGTCACAAAAATATGTCGATAAAAAATTGAAATGTGGTCCGGGTCCGTTGCCATGAGTGTTTTAGTTAATGATTATTCCGAATTAGCTCAAAGCAGAGACGATTTCTCACCGGACATTCTCCGACTTGAACTGGCAAAAAGTATTGCATAAATGAAATCAGAATTTCTCTCGGTGATCACAGATGTTCGTTGTTACCAAACCGAGAACTTAAACATATCATCTATTTTTGGCCCCGTAATGCACAACTTGATGTTTTAGTTAATCTGCTTACGTATTTTGTGACTTCAAACAGTTACCTCAAGGTTCACAGCTGCCGCTGTTAGCATATTCTAAGACTGATACGCAAAAATAAGCGCCTTAATACTATATTAGAAACATATCTATCTATCTATCAATCTATTTATCTACCTATCCTCCAACAAAAGACTTGAATTACTACAAGCTGACTCCAGCTAAAACCCAACCACACATCAAATTATGTTGACTAACTTGTACATATCTCGCTGTATATAAGTATAACTCGATTAAAATCCCATGTTCTGAATGCTATTTTTAATCAGAAAAAATATTTTAAGTAATTCCTTGGGGTATATTTTAGGATATCTCAATATGACTCTACATCCAACCTGTAATTTTGGAGGAGACGTAAACTGAACGAAACCAGGGATCAATCAATGAGTCCAAGTCTCAGGAAGAATTCAAAAAGTCATAAGAAATCATTCAACTAGAGCGTTTGCTTACAGTGTAAATATATATTCTATCCGTTGTATATTTCTGTGCCATTTCCTTTATTTCTGAAATAATTAATAAGGTAAGCACATCTTCATAATAGTCTTTGTGTTACAATATTAGGGTGGATTGGTACTTTTTAGTTGAAAAGAAAAGGGTGCATGATAATCTAGTTCCGGTATCAGGTCAAAGAAGAGGATGAATTATCTCAGTAAAATAGATAGTCAAAGAAAAGGAACCCTTGGTTTTGAAAAGAAGATGAAAGGTTAGTCACCAAAGTGCAGGGTAGTACAGTACCAGAAAAGGGTCTAACAGTCTTTGGTCCGCTGGTAGTAGAGGAACTGATTAATCTCTCTCTCTCTCTCTCTCTCTCTCTCTCTCCCTCTCTCGCTAAGTGAGTTAGGATTTCGCTTGGTTTTCAAACGAAGACTATCGATGTATTCTCAGTTAGCAAAAACAGAAAAGAAAAAGAAGTTTGATTTGAATCCAAACGAATATTGCGTCTTTCGTTCCCTCTCACCCTGAAGCTGCGGAAAGTATACATGCAAAGGAATACATTATCTTCCATTTATTCAGTAAAGTGGCACTGTCTATGAAGGCTACATTGTCCATCTGTGCTATGCATTGTCAAGGACAGACACCCCATAAGCAACCACTCAAATGAATACACCCTTCCAGTGACGCCTAATACGGAGACATAAACAATGTTCAATATGAAAGTCTTGAAAAATTGCATTGATATCAAATTTGCCAAATATAATGCGTTTCTTTACCTTTCCTCTTCCCTTCTCATTGCAAAGTGGATTGCTATCAAGTTTGTACTTTTTATCAGTCAATTTTACCAAATTATTTCTATCTGATCTGCATTGTGAACCGATCTTACCGAATGAAAACAACACAACTACAATGTTGATGTTAATTTCCTGCATTTTGATACTGCTTGAGTTGGTTAGGTCATGATCCAAGAGAGGTTTTCCTGAATGCTTACTCAATCGCTTTTTCCGTCCATTATCGTGGCATGTCATTGACAAGGCTTGTTAAAATCAGCCAATTTACACCGCTGGTAGAAGGAAAAAATGGAATTTCATGGCACGACCGCATCCCTCGCTGATTTAACCACGTTATGGTTGACTATGAAGGTAACAGACTTAGCCTGCGACTACAATCGGATGTGAAGTACTTATCATGGCCCAGTCACTCTTTCCTTGTAGTGAAAGTGACAAAACATTATCGACGTATATTTTTGCATGTATTTAGAGAATCTATTCTAGCTTCAAAAGAGATATGCCTTTGTTCAGATTCTTCATACTTGCTAATCCCGTATTAGTATAGCGAAAGACCAAGCGATAAGAAACAAAAATACAGAAATTGTATTGCACAAATCTTTTTGGTAAAGAGAGTATATCAGTACATAACAAAAGAACAGAGACAGTCTCTGTCTACCAAGGTTGCCTATTTAGCACTTTAGGGCTGGACTTGTTTTTTTTTTTGGGTGCATTTAGCTCCTTTAAATCTACATATAGTTCTTAGCGCCAAATTTAGCTCCTTTTTGATTTATCATATATTCTTACGATCACGTTAATTATGCAACGACGATCCAGGTCAGGACTAAGATGGGAGATTGTTTGGGGATGCCAAGTGTTGTGAACAAGCATGATTCCAATTTAGATGCTCGTCTTCTCAGTGTATTTCAGTGGCAAACAGAAGGTACGTGATATGCAAAGCGTTTGCAGGGATTACTGATGCCATAAACTGCGAAAGGGCATTAGTTAACAAGTATTCGTGAAATAATTAATGGATACAGGTAATTTAACTTGAAAATCAAATGTGTATATTTTTTAGGGGTATTACATGTGCTCTATTCTGAGTGCTCTCGCTAATTCATCTAAAAGTATCTTGCTAATGTGCTGCCGACAGTGATTTACCAATTCTGTTTACATTGGGATGATAATTCGTTATCCTGCCTCTCCTGCTGGTTTATTAATCAACAAATTATCCCAAAATAAGTCTCCAAATTTACATTGTGTCCAACAGACTCAAAAAATTGTTTTTTTTCTCTTATTAGAGGCTTCCCTGACAACATACCGAGGTCATCTATGCTAGAGAGTGATCTTAACTTCCCGGTATGACCTATGGATGAAGTGTATACAATATTCTTGGTATAATAGTAACTAAATGAAAATATCATGTATATTAAAGAAATATTAGTAATCATATAAATGAACTTACGTATCTGTATATAACGGCTGATGATCTAATGGATTTGTGTAATTCATATGTCGTATACAAATATTGCCGGTATTTCCAGTGATGTCAAACGACCTCAATTTTAAGGGATAAAAGAGAAGGAGTTTACAGTAAATCATATCACAAGACTACCGCAGTCAAACTCTCACACACCATCTATTTTTACTGTGTACAGTTCTTTCTGTATTGCAAGAAGAAATGAAAAAAATTGTTGACTCTAAGTGGTCGGAGCATCAACATATTGCAAAAACCAAACACGTTGGCGAAAATGTTGAGACTTGAATTTTTTGTTTATTCTTTTTTTCAAATCTTTGGAAGTCAAAACTATTGTGCGTCCTTGAGTTACAAGTGCCCTCAAATTTCGGAAGGAACGATTAATATGTCATAATCGGAATTTTTTCCCTCAAACAGATTTCTAAATGGTTTGAGATTTACACCAACTATCACGTCTATTGTTGAGGTCAGTTGTGGCTCATTCATCATTTTCTCGCCATTGATATCTACTTTTCCCGTTTCACGAATAACGTTTCCATTGTTATTCGAGCCAAATATTAATTCCCTTCGGCTCCCAATGATTTCGTTTATCTATTAGATGAGAATCGGAAACTGAATATACATAGACTCAATCGATAACTTCAATAGATTGTAGGAAATTATTCTTCAAAAAATATTAACTATCCTTTGTTCTTAAACGTATATATTTTCAGTATTTTTTTTTCATTACTTGCACTCTTTGGATAGATAATTTTCCCTTTATTGTTGGAAACTTTTACTCTGAGTCAAAACGTAGATGATTTATTTTAGCATTACAGGCATTACCTTTTTCTGGAATATTCATTTCACATCATTTTATCAATCCTACAAAAAAAAAATGATGGAAAGCTTGAAACAAAGTTGTTTCTTTTTTCTGCAACAAGCTGTTATAGAGACAGCACACCCCTTTCCTCTCCCTCCTACTCTTTGAGTACATCCCACTATGGGAAACTCAGCATAACATAACGTCAACATGATTTATCGGTCTGAGAATGCAGATAAATTTCTTATCCCATTTTTTCAGTAATTACGTCTTGCGAAAGGTTCGCATAGTAACACTCTACATTCTAATAGCAAGATGAACTCGCATAAATCTTTTCATTTCCTCTAAATATTGATAATAAACTTGCTTAACTAGGCTATGCCGGAGGAATTAGAAACAGGAAAAGATGTTTTCCCGTCGATATGAACGAACCCTGCCAACCTTGAAAATCATGTTCGAGATTTTGGATTCCACAAACGACGGGTGCATGTGGGAAATAAGCAACTATAACAGCCGAGGGGCAAATAGCTTTTCTTGTAGTTCTCAATCAGCAAAAAATTATAATTCTGTTGCCTAAATCTGTACAGACAAAATATTGCTAGAATGCGGACAACCTCAGCTTACTGAGATTGCAAATGAGATAAAAAGCAATTACACAGTTTTTGTTGCCAGTCACCTTCCCCTTGAGTAATGTGGCTTTTTTCTAAGAATGATTAGAGGTGCCCTAATAGTTATTGGCATGGAATCGGCAAATTTATGTTGACGTTCAGCTGAGGCTGCATCTGATAACTCAACACTAGTAACCTTAACAAAGGTATTTATGCATATTACTGCGCTCTGTCGACAGCTTGATAAAAATATATCGTTCCTGGTATGCCAGGAAGAATTGACAAAGATAGTCTGTGTGGCCTCATCGGTAACGCAATAGCCCTGAGTTTGTAACTTCTCGGGGGAAAAGGGCAAAAAAGTTTGCGTTTCACTGGATGTTCATTCTATATTTCCAATTGCAACTGCTTAATGACGGTTGTAGAATGACTGTATCAGAGTTGCAATAAAACACAACAAAACAATGATGAATAAAGTCGAAAATCAATGATTATTAGAAATTACATCATGTAAAGCTTGCCAGTATTGTGGAAATAGTTCAAGAATTTCTACCTATGCCATTTAGTGGTGTTGAGCCCATGTAAAAGCAGGGATTTTGACTGTTAATTTTTTGGGGGAAGGAAGGCTTTCTTTATGTGGAATAATGATGCAACACAAACTTCCTACTGCTAATTTTTCTTCGTTATGTACTTGACTAAATGGTATCTGTTGATATCTTATAGGACCAACAAAACAGCTTTACCAGAGTACGAATACTAAAAACCTTTTGCAGATTTTACAACGTGTAATGTCCCTACACACCTCTGGATTGGGCAACTGAAAGATAGGATTTGGGTAAAAAAAATTCAAAATTAATAATATAGATGAAAAATCTAAGAGGTCTGAATCATGGAGTTGTCCACAGGATGGCAGAAATTAATTGAACAAAACAGTGAATCCCCTGCGTATTGAATGTCCAAGTTCCACTATTGATGCGTTTACTGAAAAAAAGGTTGAAACAGAAAATAGAATTCTGCGTCTGTTGTCCGTCAAGCCGCTGTAGAGACAGCTTGCACCCCCTTTCTCAGTCACCTACCAAATACATCCCCCACTAACCAGACCATATATCTTTACATACAATCATCACTTTTTTAAAAAGTCTGGAAATGCTCAACAATTTCCCCCATATAACTGGATTTCTTCACTCTTTCCGCTATTTTGGCTTTTAGAAGATTTCATTTGATTATTGGAATGTTCTACTTTCGGATATCTAGGGGAAAACAGAAAAATTATGCTGAAAAATGTGTTATCTTTATATGATAAATCAAGAGAACCTTTGGTCAATACAATATCATTTCCCTTTTTACCACACAATAGGAAGAAAAACATTAATAATTAGAAAGCTCAGATCAAATTTTTATTTCTTCTCCTTGTAAAAACGGACAGTGGCAATAAAGATCCCACAATTTGATGTGCGATTGTCTTAATTTTTTATATAAATAATGTGAAACAATGACCATCTTTCCGAGAACTCGTTCAAGAAAAATATTTTGGGAAAAATGAAATGTAGCCCACCCGATTATTGAAAACGAGCTTATATAATATAGAAATAAGGTCGTTGCAGATGTGTGTTGATAGTTTTAACTCAATCGTACGACTGAATCAGAAAAAAAAAAAAGATATTTTAAAAATCTCCAAAAAAAATCTTACGAAGTCATTTGATATCATTATCATCACTGACATAATTGCTATTGCTATTGAAATGGAAAAAAAAAGAAGAAATATAAGCTCTTTATTTAAGATAATTTGAATTGGTATGGGGAAAAAGCAGATTGAATTGAAAAAATCATCAAGTACTTGTTTTATGCTAGTCTTCAAAGGAAAACACCCCGTCGTTCAATCTTCTGATTGAGTGTCTAGTCATGTTCCAATCGATATGCCTTTTGGCTGGGAACAAAGAGGAAAAAAAAACCAACAATATTCAAGTGAATTTCTGAGGTCATTAATACATGCAGCAATTGGCAAAATGGAAAACAATCTGCAATAATAAAAAAAACGTTATTCAGTTTTCCCTTTCTCCTAGAAGATTAAAAGAGATTTTTTTTTTCTCCAAGGGAAGTTGGGAATGTCAAAGTATGAACGGAGAATAAGGAAGCCAACAGAAATATTAAGAAAGCAAAAACAAAACCAATCTATAAATGTCACTTTCTGCATTTGTATCTGTATTTATCTGCACATTCTCCACATTAAATCTGACGCATACAATTACGACAACACCTGCCTCTGTCCAGGTTTAACGTATCGCAAGTTTGTCCTCTTTTTACGACATCTGAAAAATAAATTAGGAGGCAACACTCACTTCACCATACGATGTATACTTGTGAGAATGTTTTATCACAGTTATATCATGAGTAAAAATCGTTGGTTCCTACACTTTATTCTTTAGTTAAATATTTTTCATATTGAGACCCTCTAAATAGATTAATGTATTTTTTTTGAGGATACTAGATCATCATCATCATCATCATCATCATCATCATCATCATCATCATCATCATCATCATCATCATCACCACCAGCATCATCATCATCATCATGTAAGCACCCGTCATTTGATAGAGACTCTCCCCAAGATTTGCAAAACATCTGGGAATCGTACAGCCAGTATTCCTCTTGATTTATCTCGCTCGTCAGACCATCTTACTGTCTGCCAGTCACAGTTGTGCATATGATCTATGGAGATCTGTGTTGTTAGTCGTGATATCCACCGGTTGTCTGGCATTCTTTTGACATGACTCACCTAGTGTCATTTGAGTTTCCTAATGTTTTTCTACGATATCTCAGGACCCTGTCTTTTCTCTGATAGACTCCACTGTCTTATGATCTCTCGATGAGAGGTTGGGCATGATTTTCTCGTGTTCTCGTGACATGATTCTCGGTCTGAGGGTCAATTTCTTTGGTTAGGGTCCATATTTCAGCTCCATAAGTGACTATCAATAGGATACATCGGTTGTACACACTTCTTTTCAGGATTGGTGGAATTTTCTTGGTTAGCCCTATCGGAAACTTGCCAACTTCATGTGATCCTTTGCTTCGTCTTTTCTTTTTTGATGAATACATGGAGATTTGTTGTCTTAGGTAGATGTAGTGGTCTATATTATTACTACTTTGTAATAAGTAGCCTAGTGCAAGATCAAGTAATGCTAAGGGAAAACAATTGGACGACAATCCTACCAACAAAATGGTATGGCATATGTCAAAAGCTCTGTTGTACTGGGTTGATCCATTCAGCATATCCATATTTTTGTCTGTTTTTAATTATTCATTCTGCTCCTGTATTGGCGGTAACTATCTCGAAAAAGGAAAAAACACTTACTATATTCCGTGCAGGTTGTACATTGGGAGGAAGCCGTAAGAACTGGTAATCTGAAACGGAATGAGACCAATGACCCAGACTACTTTTGAGAGAACATATTGCAGTATTATAGAAAAAAAAAATTAAAAGATGTAAAATGTGTTGATCTTCAGTATCGTACAAAAACACAATGTCAAAATAAACATTGAGTATTGTTTATTCCTTAAACGGAGATTATCTTCCTTATAACTCTGTCGAGACTAAACAAACACACACACACACACACACACACACACACACACACACACACACACACACACACACATACACCCACACTTTATATATATATATATATATATATATATATACATACAGAGAGAGAGAGAGAGAGAGAGAGAGATAGCAGGTGAGAGAGAGGAAAGGAAAGGAGAGAAAAAGGGGGGAGAGAGAGAGAGAGGTAAGTTCCTATGTGTTCTGCGGTATATATACCCTGTTAATCCTTTTTAGAAGTCAACGAATGTATGCGTCAGAAAAATGAAACAAATGAGACTTTCATTATTTTTACAATCGTGGAAAATAAGGTCATTATAGTTTGAAAGCCATGCACAAATTTATTTACGTTACATGATAGAACTGGGAAGACCTGTAAGCAAGATGGTCTGCTAACTCTGTAGTTTTCATCCAAACTTTTCTGATGCTCAAGGGGACAATTATGTACCATCATGATTTCGGCTTTCCAAAATACAGGAATATTTTGATTCGATGAAGACTCTTTGAGCATTGAATGGAAAGTAAAATGTTTCCATTTTTCTTATATCTTTTTGAGGACCAAACATGAAGCACCTGAATAGGTTATTCTTGAAAGGTTCGTAATACGTTGTACGTTTGTATGAGAATCACAAGTTGTTCAAGACAGTGTTCCAACCTGAAAGCCTACCATACTTTGAAAAACATTTTTTCAGCGAGAATTTCAGAAAGTCAGCTATCAGAAAAAGCGAGATTTCAGAATCTGTTTTGTTGCATGTGATATAAATTTTATCAGATTGAAAACCCTCCCCAATAGTATGATACCACGTCATTGAAGCCTTTTTCATTTCTTATTTTAGTCACTGAAATCGAATTTTTTTATTGACTGTTTCATCTAGAGTCTATATTTAGAGGTTTTGGCCTCAAAGAAACAGACGATAATGTGTGAACAGTGATCCAATGTAAGTGTTACAAGTGAATTGGTTCTGTCCACACATCAAATGATATGAATACAGGACAGAAGCAGGGTGTGAGAATGAAGCTTGATACTTCATAGCAGTATTAATAATAATGGTGTGTTAATGATGATTATATTGACGATGATTATATTTGATACTTCCAAAAATGTCAGTGACAGTACGAACAACAGAACAAAAAATCATTGAAAAAAACTGAACAACAATTCGAAATAATTCTTCACCATTATTCGTGAAGTGAGGACAAATGAAAATATTAAAATGTCACATTTGAGGGTCATTTCACTTCAACAACAATGAATGAACTTTAAATCGTTTGAAATTTAAAGTGCAATTCGTTCACACCGGGAATAACCACTTAAAATGGATTAAATCAACAAATCATTGTTTTTCGGGATCCAAGAATCTGCCAGAATGATTAATTTCGATTTGTTATTAATTGCATTCAGTTGTAAACAATAAAACGACACAATTAATAGAGGGAACCACTTGATAGATCTGGTGTCTTTGAAAGGAATATAAGTAAAAAATAAAAACTTGTAGGGAAAATTTTTGAATAAATATAAAATTGAAAAAAAATCTCATGGTAACATCTTAAAATCTTTTTATTTCAGTTATATTTTCTGCCTTCTGGAACTAAATTTCGTTAAACCATTATCATTGCCCAAGTTTTGATATCAAGGAAATTTGGTGGTACGACAAGAGAGTTGTGTTAAGATATTTAGTGGGATTTTGTTTTGAATCGTCATCCGGCCCCTTGCATGGCACGTGATTGAAATGTCCTTTACGGCGGAGAGTATTTCTCATTTTGTTTTATTCATAGTGTCAACTTGATCAGAGAATTAAAAATACAATGGTCATTTAAAATTACCAATCAAATATTCAACCTATCAAATTCTGGAGAATTTCATCAATAAAATGTCCTCTATTTGTCATTTTACTGCCCAACCTGGTTTAATTTTAATATCTTCCTGAACCAAAATTCAATAGAAACTTAGCAATCTTTCCTGAATCAGGGTTTGATCCAACGAAAGAAGCGTGAACACACACATTTTGTTTGACTGTTGTACGCTGGTTTTAACAATAATGGGTGCTGACAAATTTGGCACAAAGCGAAGCTTCCATGAGCTCGATACAAAGTGAGAGTTGATGTCCCAATGACAATAGATGAAGTTATACCCAACACTTATTTGGACATCTTTTGACAGCGATAAGACCATTTGAGTGACATACTCGCAGTCTGTGTTCTGACAGCCTGAAGAACAAGTATGAGATTCTCAAAAGGTAACTCATCTAAAAAAAGACAGTTTTACCTTGACTTCCCTCTTTATCGAATAAGCAGGTCAAAACGAATGTTTTCCCCATACATCCTGACCCATTTGAAAAGCCTCCATTACTTCAATGTGAATTCTCTTCATCATTGATACTTCCAGGTGCATTATTAACCTCTAGTAGTCTCTTGTTATTGTTCTTTTGTTTTTTGCTCATTTTTAGGCAAAAATGTCCTTTAATCTCCCGAACTAAGAGGAAATTAGTTCCAACATCACGATTAATTAGAAGTGGTAGGTTGAAATGCACTAACTCCTTGTCATTTTTATGCAATAAGGCTTCAATATATATTATATATATATATATATTATATATATATATATATATATATATATATATATATATATATATATATATATATATCAATCAATCATCTATTTTGTCAGTAAAAAGCAAATCCAATCGTTAAAAGCCACTGTTGCTTTGAAATAGTAGTCAGAAACTGAATGTTCTCCAAGTTTATCATACTATTTGCTTGTGATTTTACAACGAAAGACCAACATAACAAGTAAATGATTGTATAAATGTTTTTTCTCCCTATTCCAGCCAAGAAGGCATCGCCAAACCCCAATCATAATTGATGTCATCTTCAAAAATTATCCAGGTGATGCAACATTCCTTTTGGGTGTCATAAATGATACCCTCATGTACACGTTCATTTTGAAATCAACAAGCTTCTTCAACCTGAAGCAGAAGCTTGGCTAAACAGAATCCGAAGTTTTCAAGCTGATTTTCAGCATTATGCCTAACACTATATAAAAAAATTCTCATGAAGGACCAATTTTTTTTCTGACACATACCAAGTGGAGCAATCAGTTCCATAACTATCGACTATCAGATTTTGAACATGGAAGCCACTTTTCTTGAAGCCTGAAATTGCTTATGTGCTTAATTTGCATTCAGTGCAGGAGCGGAATGAAGTGAATTTTCGCCTTCTATATGCACCCCCAGATAATACGTATAGGGCATCATATATTTAATCATGCCATTCAAATGTGATGATATGCTTCATGAGGGTTGATATAGCGACCTTGAATGCATCTCTTGCTTGCGTCATGAGATACATTATCATCTACCATCATAAGTTCAAAGGTGAGAGAACCTGGGCCCCTTTGTGATATATTCATATAGATATTGGCAAGCCGAACAGAATAACATAACTGCATATTGATATGGCAGTCATATCTGAAGAGGGGCATAGGTTTACAGGGGTTATGAGCAGGTACGATAAGTGATTGACTTCGACACGACTCATCGTTTTGTAGAGAGACAAGCGATAAGACACAGTTTAGCAGGGAACATTTATTATCGCACGATAAGTGCAAGAACCAAACAATGATTTATAGGTAACTTTCCCAAGAGGCTTTCATTGTTGGCTGAAACATGCCTGTCAAAAATGACGCTGTCCTTTATGTATGGACCGACAGAAAGGACCCCAAAATTGTTTTATTGGACAGTTTATCTTTTAGTGATTTGAGTATCCTAATTTTAAGTTTTTCAAAGTCTCACCTAAACCTAACCTGTTTTGATGATATCAAAGTTTGTAAGACATAATGATAGGAGAATGAATTAACCAACAATATATGACAGTGACAAACAAAATGAGAAGAAATGTGCATAGATGTTTTCTTCAACTTATTAGCATTGTTATATATATATATATATATATATATATGGTGGATTGAAGGATTTACTGCACAAACACGTTCATGTTTCTATCTTTTTGAGCATATTCAAGCAGATGATTCTTTTTTTTTAAATTCTTATTTAGGACCTTATTTGGGGGTCTTGTCCTGTTTTTAATGGATTTTTATTTTTCCTTAATTTGTAGTAATCAGAGTTCGGGGTTTTGTTTTTCATGTTGAATTCAATGAATATTTTTTCAAATATCAGTTACTGCATTATCCTCGTCACCATGTAATTGATTTGTTGTTTTTTGAATTATTTTATTTATATTATCAGGTAATTCTATAATAAACAGCCACACGCTCACTTTCCCCACAGGAGATAAGTGAAATGAACAGACAAATACTAAAGAAAAGAGTTGTTAATAAAAGACTGCTAAAATGATTAACAGGTAGATTAACCAGTGTAATATCGAAAACAATTCAAAAGCACACAAACCAACTAAAATAAGGGAATTAATTGAATATTTCACTGGAAATGAGGTAAAATATATTCTTTGTATACGCTTCAAAAGATATCTTCGGATCCAGTGATGGACACTTCGAAATAATGACAATTTATCAAATTTAGTATACAGACAACAACCATTCTTGAAAAAGATCATACATTTTTTAGTCGATAATTTTTTTCAATATCATTATTATTATTAATCAGTAATTATCAATAAACTGTGGAACTTTTAGGAACCAAAATAGAGTATATATGTATCAAAGCTTGAAGATATTCATCCGATGCGATAAGAATAAAAAGCAATCAAGCCCAATCCCATCACCGCTAATCGTCAAGACAATTGTGATCAATATAAACGAGACACCCTTCTTTAGGGTTCTGCACTTTTAGGTAGGGTACTCCTCTGTTGTAAGCAACTATGCAATGCTCTTGAATGGAGCATATCTATATATTGCTTAATTCGATCTTACTAATCTTTCAGTTGCGCGTAGGGCAGGGGTACAGCATCTGCCTCTGGGTGTGGAGCCTTTTCAATACAATCCTGGATAATACAAGAGGTAGAATGTGTAAGGCAGTAGAATTATTATTCACAAGAATGGGAGATTCCAGCCATTTCATATTTTGGAATATGTTTTATTGATTTTGCGATTTGGAATTTCCGGAAAATACAAAACAAACCCGGAATATATCAGTTTTTAATCATAAAATTTCTTCATATAAAGTCTGATCCCAAACTATGACTTTCAATGAGCCAATACCTAGTTTCTCCCAGTGAAACGTAGCATAAATGAATAGAAAAATATTGCAGAGCACTATTCTGTCCCCGATCAAACAAGTCTTTGAAAATTTCAACGGAGAATTCATGATCGTACAAATAAAAGAAGGTTCCCATTTGAATAGATGCTATGATATTATATTTATTCAGAAACTGTCAGGCTTTTGGCGGTTTCCACTTAGATTCAATATCAGCGCTCTATACGGCAACAAGGACAACATGTTTTGAAATTCAAAGGAGAATTGAATTTACCTCAAAATGTGCAATGTAAAGGTACATGAGGAATATATATATATATATATATATATATATATATATATATATATATATATATATATATATATATATATATATATCCGAAAATATTTTATTATAACACTAGTAACTATGGCATTGATGTTACCTTTTTATGTAATTAAATGCAATGTATTTCCAAGGTTTTTATCAAATTTTTTACTGTATAAGTGTATTTATAATGTACAATGCAAAAAATGTAGTTTTTAACGAGATGAATATTCTGAATTCCTATTAGAAAGAGAGAACGGGTCGTCTTGAATAAAATATTCATATTTTCCGAAAAGAGTTCCCGGCTGCAGTCCAAATGAGCAGATCAGATTACGGCTGTAAAGTAAACGGAACTGATTTGTGTCAAAGCGCGTGTGGACTCATTCAGTCGATTAATCTTTATTCATGCATATTAAATGCTAGATTTTGGATAGTTTTCATCGAATAAGATTCAACACCGTCCCTATATTGAAACTGTCGGTGGTAAATCGAAGGTACATGGTTGAACTGCTGTTAGAGAACGGCCTGTATTGAACCGTCAATGACAAGGTGGAAATGGCGTGGTTCCAGAAACGCATCCATTTTGTTTGAACGGAGAGGGCGGTTGGAATTTTTTGTGAAGTCTTCGATGCGAAAGTGGATAGTAAAAACGTAGCTGATTTTTATATCTCAGCGTTATTAATAGTCTAACTCTTGGGTCGTGATCCTGGCGGAAGCTTTTAGCTGCGGTGTTCGAGCAATAAAATTGGAAATCTATCTCTATTTCTGTCTTGATATAAGCGCGCGGGTATTGTGGTTAGGGAAGACATTGTAATAACGATGGAGTAAGGGTCCTTCCAAACACTGGCTCTGAAATCTTCAGGTATGGTACGGAGGGGATGCAGGAGCGGGGCAATGAAAGCCATATGAAAAGCTTTAAATAAACATAGAAAAAGGAGAGAGGGAAAAAACGTATTTAATGAAAAAGAGAGGGAAACAGAAGTAGTAAGAAGATAATTTGGTTAGATATTTATCAGATACCGAAAATAAAAAAATGAACATGAAATGAATATATATATATATATATATATATATATATATATATATATATATATAGAGAGAGAGAGAGAGAGAGAGAGAGAAAGAGAGAGAGAGAGAGACAGACAGACAGACAGACAGACGGACAGAAAGGACACAAGGCGATTAGGGCTACAGACATGGTGATAAATGTTTCATAGATGAACGAGGTAAATGGAAAATAGAACAAGAAACGATGGAAACAGAAATAAAATTTTTTGTTTGCAGTTTTCCGTCATGAATTATTAAAATCATGTTCACCCAGAAAAAATATATTTGTAATATCACAAACTATATTGGTAGAAAAAACTGTGATAATTAGTACATTGTTCGTTCCAAAGGTGTATGTTTGAATGAGATACATGTGTACAAGCAACCTATTATAATTCAGCAAATGTCGACTCGTCTGTATGTTTAAGCTTACTGCAAAACCCACCAGGGATAAAACCACTAGATTCTATACGTGCTTTAATGTGACCCCAGGGATGGTTTTTAGTCATATAAGTTTTTGAAAATCACCCTAAAATGTGTCAGTTCGATTCAAGATGTAAATTCATCATAATCTGTTCTCTTACTCTGAGATGCATCTCATGAAGCGTGACATCAAGTGCTGAAGAAAAATATATTGGTCCTCATTGTTGGTATTGAAACAACAGCAAACAAACTATGAAATAGGGAGATTCGGAATTAGTTTTTTGTTTGTTTATTTCTGTCTTTGTCCACTTTTTGTTTATTTCAATTTCATAAGGATATAACGATGTCGAAAAGTAGAATTAGCAATTTTTTTCAACGTCATATACAGTGGAGATGGTTAATTGGAGGAAAATTTACAACATTTTTCCGATATCGTAATAAAAGGACCACAAATATCATTTAAAAAAACAAAGTGGATTAAATACTTGTAAAACTTATTACTGGTATTAAACTATTTTTTATCGAGCTTTTTTTCGACAGAAGTTTTTCTCTTTCAAAACTCTATCAAGTATGCACATTATATACATATATATATATATATATATATATATATATATGAGAATAAAAAAATTAAACATCAAAATATAGATATTTTTCTCTATCCTTCCCATCTCCTCTTCCTTTCTTCAATACCTTTTTTTTGTAAAATATATTTCATATTTTGCCGAACCCAATAGATTACTTTGCTTTCGTACGATTACACTTCTTCTTCACCAAGAACCAATGTCATTGCACATAAAATAATATGTACACAAACCTGATGTCATTTCGAAAATGGCAGTGTCACTTTTCAGATTATAATAGAACTTAATATATTTTATTTCACAGGCCAAAAAACAATAAAAAATCATTTTAGCAAAACTATTCCTATAAAAGACTTTTCAATGTTTTTGTTATGAACAATATTGCAGCAAGAATATATATAAATATATATATATATATATATATACACACACACACACGCGCAGACACACACATATATATATATAACAATTTATATATATATATATATATATATATATATATATATATATATATATATATATATAAATTGTTTTTCTTCTCAGTGAAAACTACTCTGCTACTGAAGATGTCATTAACTAATTGATAGTAACACCATATGAACAATACGATGTTATTTATGGATACACATTTCAATAAAAATGAATTTTTCGATGCACGGTGGTTCAAAGCATTCTTCCTGTGACAAGCAGATTTTAGTATCGAATCCACACGGATTTTCCTTTTCTTCATTGCTTTTTATGTTAATAGCTAATTTTCCATCAGGCTGAGTAGTTTTTTTCTTCCATGGTTGCATTCGAGACCAATGGTGGATTAATCATTATGCTGAGTAGGCCTCTTGCTGACCCCCCTTTATCTTTGCAACGATTAAGTTTTGACTTTATTTTCGTATGTAGCAACAATGATGTATGACAATGACAATGACGAAACCAAAAAATCAATATGAATAATAATAACAGTGACTTACGCTAAAACTGATTACAAGTTTACTCCTACTTTTAAAGCTCGAATTAGGTCGCTTTGTTTTGCTAAAGCTGGCAAATTTTATTTGCAGGAACTGCTAATGAATGAGTTGGAACGAGACACTTAGTCTTGGAATAATATTGTACTGAGAAATGAATTATGTTTACTTTTTGAATTTTGAAGAAGCAGATGAGTTAGACTTCAGCACCGCTAATTTTGATCATCATGTTTTCTGTGTATCAATTTTTTTTTAGATTTTAGACGTGAACATTGGTATCATGGATTGGATTTATCATGAAATATCACGTCAATAGATTCAGTCTGGTCATCCGATTCATACTGACGAAGCAAATTTTAATGTCAGGGGAAAATAAAATTATAATCACGACCCATCTTAATATCAACTGTAATTTAATCCAGTGTACGTTGGCAATCTTCTCATATCAATCCTCACTGACTTTAAATCCGATCATTCTTCCTTTTATTCAGTCATTTTATGTACTGAACAAAAAAATACTTCTGGTGATAAGATAAAAGTATTTGATTGTTAGGAACTGCCCTATGCAAATACAGACCTTAAATTTCCTTTTAGCAAGTTTCGGCGTCAAAGTTATGGATGGAAAATTGCGTTTCATTTCTGGCACTTCGATTCATGGTCAAGGTTTTTGGTGTTGCTGAATGAAATGCATGTGCACGAAACCAAATAAATCTTGTTGAGCGTCTTCCAGTCAATAGAACCTTCTACTTTCACTTGAGGTTCACCTTCCAACGTGTTCTGGGGCTTGTTGTCACTAATGATGAATGTTCCTCTGAATAGCTACTGGTATCATCCACAAACAGCTGAAGATTCTGAGTCTTACTTGCCATGTCATGTCTAAATCAGCAAGGTTCTTTCGTTCAGTCTTTGGATCATATTTCCAACTGACATAAGAACGATAGATCGATATTTACTAAGCTACCTTAGTCTTCTGTTGGGCCATAATGATGCGAAATCTAGTGACGTTTGCAATGGTTGGCAAGATCACTTTGATGTAAGCTCTTCAGCATACACTTTTCTCTAGGAGAAGACAGAAAAATGTCATGTTGTGAGTTTTGGAGGAAAAGAGTTAAATCGGGAACAGAAAGACAAAAAGGTTTTGAAGCTAAGAAATGTAGAGACAGGCAATGGCGATAATAAAGGAACAAAATAGAGAGACAGTTAACAAAAAAAGAGATTAGGTCTGACTTGTCACAGAACAGAAACGGACTCTTGACGAAAGTCTTTTGGCAGAATGTTGTCTTTTGGGACATCGATTACAAATTCAAAAAAGGAGGGATGAATAAATAAATTACTTTTCAATGTTGGACATGATCACCCAAAAAAAAGGAATGATTTCCAAAAGAATGAGAGTTTAACACACCCCTACATTGTGAACTAAACCCTCTGCTAAAAACCCAGGGAAATTTTTGAACATCAAAAACGATTCTCCAAACTTAATATGCAGTAAATGTTTCGATTTCCAGTCTGTAGCGCTTCAGCACGTTTTCTGCACATGACAAATTAATAGCAAGCCAGCAAGGCCCACTTAAAATCTGAATAAACCTGTGCTAATGCTGATGAAGTTAATGTAGAAGTTGACTATATTGGTGTGGAACTTTTTTTTCGAACAGTCTCTAATAATAGAAACACTGATTGCAGTAAAATAAAAGAAACAATGATAAACAACAAAAATCTAAGCAGAAATGTAATGCATCACCGGTAAAAATTTGTTCCGATCAACCAATAACCCTAATCACGGATATGTCTTGTTAGTCACGCAATAGAAACAGTCATGTAACCAATGTTTTTTCTCATCATTCCATTATGCAGGTGTCTGAATAAAAAGAACTAGTAAAAGATGTTACCTGTAAGTAACCTTGTAGTATCTTTTGAGGTTTACCAATTCTCTGGCTTTTGCTGAGTTATTGCATGATAAATATGTCTCCGTCAAAATGTCAGACAGACAGAATATATAAGGGAATTTTTTCACTGTAGGGAAATAATTTATTTAGGATAAGTTGAGGGAAATAATAGTGCGTTGAAAGCTGTTGTCGGAACATGATGTAAAAAAAATGTCTCGTTGTTGACAGTCAATGAAGTATCTTAGAATAACCATATGAGCGCACATTTTCAACGTTTGTTCTGCGATGTTGTTAGTTTGAAAAGAAGGGGTGAAAATTGGAACGTGAAAAATGTGTCGACAAATGCGCTGCGAATGATGAACGTTCACAATTATCCGGTGTGAAACGAAATTTGCTAATTCGTCGCAAATAAAGAAAGTTTACAGTCATCTGACGCCTATTGGAAAACGAAGAACGAACATAATTTTTCAAACTTTTTATTAAAAAGTCGTAGTTAAGAGTTGATATTCTCACTGATATAATTGCAAGTGTGTTCTGATATTTGGCATCTTTTCATGGATGCGTATTACTCTTTATTTGATGGTAATATTTTTTTCGTTCTTTCGGTTAGTGAAAAAGTTTTCATCACACCGTGTAAGTAGGAGTTTATTCCTATGTGATGTGATTTCCTGTCTTCCCTCATTATCTTATCTCCGCTTGCTTTTTATGACAGTTATTAATGGTATGAGTGGTAATTGAGCAAATTACCATGAACGCCTGTACGTTGAGTACCAACACACATGGTGAGTGCCACGCATCCAGCGGGTGCTACTCCCGTTTTTGTTGGGTAGTTGTATCTAAAAAATGAGCTAGAATGTTGCAGGGTACAAAATGAAGGACCACTTTAGCATATATTCACACCATAAACTGAACCCCCATCAAAAATCTATGTAGAAAACAAAATCGAGCCTTTTTTTTCAAGACGTAATTAGGTGAAAAATGATGCAACCAGAATGCACGATGCGTACGTGTATACAAGCGAGACTAACTTAATAATTGAAAAAACCCATGTTGGCAGTTCAGGTGAGAAATTTGACTGTCGTTTGCCAATCATTTATTCATTAGGAACCAATGTATGAGAGCTTTTTTTCAAAATTACACTCTTTTTTTCTCCCTTTATGTCTTAAAGTAAACCAAATTCCTATGGCGTTAGGAAAAAAATATTTGGTTTTGGAATAGTTCATTTTGCGAACAATGACCTATAATTGGTATTTGCCAGTTTCGCCACCCAAACTATGTATTGAAAATTACGTTTCACCTCTGGCACTTCGGTTCGTGGTCAAGGTCTTTGATGTTGCCGAATGAAATACCTTCGAACGAAACCATCTCAATCTCGTTCAGTATCTTTCAGTCAATAGAACTATCTACTTTCACTTGAGGTTCACCATCCAACGTGTTCTGCAGCTTGCTGTCATTAATGATGAATGTTTATCCGGGTAGCTACCGTCATCATCCACAAGCAGCTGAAGATCTTGAGTGTTACTAGCCATATCATGTCTAAATCAGAAAGGATCTTTCTTTCAGTCTGTTGAGTCCTAAGTAAGGACGATAAATTGGCATTCACTAAGGTTAACTTAGTCTAGTGCCGGGTTGTAATGACACAGCATCCACTGACAATCCCACTCACAACGTCAGCAATGGTCGGCAAGATAACTTTGATCTATACTTTGCAACGTATGCCTATCCAATGGACAAAACAAAAAGTTGTAATGAGCAGTATGGAGAAAAAGAGATAAATAAGACAGAAACAGAAAGAAAAAACGTTTTGAAGATAGAAAGTAGAAAGAAAAAACAATGATTATGAAGAGGGGAAAAAGGCAAGAGATGAAAAACAAAAAGAGAAAATACGTCCAATTAGTCACTCAAAAGAAATAGTAGCGTGACAAATGTCTTTTGGCAGGGTGCTGTTGGGGATCATCGATGAAAAAATTTAAAAAATGGGTGATCAATAAATAAGTCACTTTCCTCGAATTATGTTGAGCGGTGATAACCAAAAAAATGGATTCTTCCTTTCTGCTTCTAGCTGACGATAAAAAAATGGAAGTAATTAAGAGGAGTAATTTCCACGAACAGAGCGATTAAGGTTTAGATGTACTCAATGATACTCGTAAGGTATACGTAGGAAGTCTATGATAAGAATATTTAGAGAATATGGCAGAGAAAAATAAACGTACAAGTATATATCAACAAAAAAGTAGAGAGGGGTAAAGGAAGATGCACGTAGAGAAAAAAGAACGGGTGACGAATTACCACGAGGGAAAAAGAGATGCATTCTCCGAGTTTTCCTATTAATGCAATAGAATATATTTGTGATTATCGGAATACCTGAAGTAGCTTTTTGAAATAATGCGTAGATGGCAAATCGAACGTGTTATAAGATTACACTTCGATCCCATATCTCAGCAGGTAGGCAACAATCACTTCTTCCTAAGTGCAATCGATTAATAGGTGTGCAAGATCTAACCTTTCCGGTAAATTACGCTTACCAAAATGAGACAGCCTGGAATTCTTTGTGAGAACAAAAGTCAGACATTCAACATGAACAGTCTGCGTGACTTATAGGCATAAAAGACAGAAAAAATAAGACAAAATTACTTAGGATTGATTGCATGCCCGTTATCCAAAAAACACAATTATTCAATACACTTTTTTTACAACTTGGTATTTATTTGTCCCTTATTCAATATTCTTTTTATGTCTGTATTCACAAAGACACACATGCACACACATACACACTGCACCCCGGTTCAAACCTCCGCTTTAAGTCACGAATAGACGCATATACATGTCTCAATACAAAATGCACGTATTTAGGCCCAGAAACATAATGAGTGGATACACTGAATATATATATATGTATATATATAAAAGCATACATAGAAATTTCAGTTATAAATGGTGGCCCAGGAGTTCATTGCATTGGCATGAAACTGAATTACTGCGTTGAAATGAATTTTCGTTGTACACCTATTCATATATGCTTCATTGCCGATATGGATGATTCGCTCTCCTTCTTTCCCGATGCATATGAATTTTCGAGGGTTGAGTAATGAATGTGTGAAGAGTGCATGTATACATATATACATATATATATATATATATATATATATATATAAATTCTTTGCAAATGCATCTGTGGTTGAATACGACGTACAAAAAAAATATGTGCATCATCTCTAAATTCCCATTTTGGCTAATTCAATGTCCATCCCTACACTGTTTGTTTCTTTCAACATTATGTACACATCTTCATTTATGCTTTTTAGTCGATATCGACCCCCCTCTCTCTCTCTTTATGTACACACACACACACACACACACACACATACACACACACACACACACATATATATATATATATATATATATATATATATATATATATATATATATATATATATATATATATATATGATTTTTTGATGGTTGAGTAATGTATGTGTAGAGAGTACTTGATTTGGGGGATAAAACATACGTACATATAGGTGTACATATATATGCAACAATTCTTTCTTAATGTAAGTCTGGTTAAACATGACAAAGAAAGTTTGACTCAAAAATCATATTTTTATTAAATCACTGTTTATATCTTGTCTAATTGTTTCTTCAATCACAACTAACGATTTTATTAAGACATGGATATATTATCCTGGAGAATTATTATAAATTAGATTTTATTGTATTGAACTATCTTCATGAAATGATCTCATGTTATCGGCTCAGACAACGTAGATAGGATAAACAGTTCAAGAAAATTGAGGCTGTTGCAGGTAAGGATATACATATATATATATATATATATATATATATATATATATATATATATATATATATATATATATATATATATATAAACAATAGAGAATACATGGACTAATTAGTATGCTAAACATGCTTTTGGAAAGTTTTCCATCTTCAGTAGATTTTAGTGGTTAAAAGGTTAAGTTTCCGTAGAAAATGAATTTAGCATCAGATGTTTTGCTTCGAAAGCAAAAATTTGATTAAAAAATGAGGATCCGTGGGAGGCTATAATAGTGATTCCTGACGGTTGAAAGTCTGTGGAGAAGTCTGTGGTGGTTTGGTTAGATATTTTATTGGAAGTAGTTGCAGCTATTATGTATATTTTATTAGTTGCGCTGGTCAGAGCGGTTGGGTATTTTGAAAGATCATTTGTCATCAATATTGGGGATCTTGGTAATGTTAGGCTATTGGGGTACTTGGTAAATTTAGACTATCTATTAGTAATCAAGGTGGTTGAATATAGGTATGCCTTGTCACGTATAATTGAGTATCAGATGGAAATACATCTTCTGAATTTTTAATGGTTGTAGATATTCTGAAGAGTTAGATGGCTTTGAGTAGGAAAAGAAAAATTGACTATGCATGGGTTTTTATAGATAGGGATCTAGATGACAGTGCAAAGTTCCCGAAGAATGATGTACATGAGAAGGAGAGTTAGGTATGGATATGGTGAATTTGTGGCATTTTGTATTTATTACATTAAGTTGTAAGAGAGGGTTCACATTGTAGCGGTTGAGTAGCTGTGGGTAATGAGTATATATATATATATATATATATATATATATATATATATATATATATGTGTGTGTGTGTGTGTGTGTGTGTGTGTGTGTGTGTGTGTCAAGAGGTCTTTTGGACTTGGTGAAAGATGCAGCTTTGAAAAGAGTAAGTATGTAAGTATGGAGTGATTGGGAGGGTAGGAATATACTGTAAGAAATCAGTGTGGTTAGGGTTGTTGAGTTTAATCTTGAGTCAGTTTGAAGAGAAATTTTTTATGTTTAATAATCCAGATTCTGATGTAGTTTGAGAATTTTAGTCATAAGAGGAAGGGTACTTCTTTTCAGTCATTAATTTAGTGTCCGTGCCGAAATTGCGGCTGGGTTGCAAAAGTGTACTTCTACTGGGAGTAGGTTGGGATGATTGGTTGATTTGATTCTTTGTCTTTAGTTATGGTCCAATGTTGAACAGTCACTCAGACTTGCATATTTATTGCAGTTTGCATTTATAATATTCTAGGAGGTAAATATGATTTCTGGTTTAGCAATTGGAATTTAGTTGATATGGGAAGTCATATTGGTGGTACAGCTAGTGAAGGTGGTGGTGTGCTTAACGTGATTGCAGCATACACGATGTCGTTTGTTGTAGGGCTGGAAGAACAAAACGAATTCGGTGATGGTGTTAAGTTGGACTTTTGTAATTATTATACTTTTACTGCTAATCACGTTTTCAATGTTTGGGGGTTTGCAATAGCTGATAAAACATGGTCCCTAAAACATCTATTTGCATTTTGTGTGTGTGTGTGTGTGTGTGTGTGTTTCGGAAGGTGGCTATGAGTGGTAAGCGGTTAGATTTGTTCTTGATAGAGAATGCGAGTGTTTTTTCCTGGGGGTATTGTAGCGACCTTTTTTATTTGGTTATTCATATCCTGTAAATATTCCTGATTAGTGTTACGTAGTAACATGTCATAGTTGTGTTTATCAAGTTCAGTATTTATCGAGCAAATCATTTTGATTTTAAGTTTTTAAGGAAATGGTAGATTTTTTATCTGGTATGTGGGATGGGTCAATCTAAAGTCGAGGTAGTTACGGGTGTTTAGGCTCTACAGGGTGGTCTGAAAGCTTATTTTGTTATGTATGTATATGTAAGTGTCTACAAAGGCTATAGAGTCAGTGAATCTCTCATCATCGATTCAATAGAGTTGTATGTTGTGTTTATTTGTTTGAAGAATTTCTTTAGTTTGATTTCAGTTTTTGGATACATCAAACATAGAAAATGCAGTCTTTGTCAATGTCTTGGTAGATGTAGGTCTTTTCAAATTTGACAAAAAATCTGTTGGTATAAGAGGGGGCTGCGACTGTGAACATGGAATAATTTTTCATCTCGAGGAAGTGTCTATTCATTAAATTTGAAATATTGAAAGTAAAAATTTGTTGCATGAGGATGGTTATAGTTACCGTTTTGGGTTATTTAGTAGTTTTATTGTTATGGCCTTCTTTTGAAGGCTACAATGCTTTCTTCATATCTATCTATCTATCTATCTATCTATCTATCTATCTATCTATATATATATATATATATGTGTGCGCGTGTGTGTGTGTATGTGCGTGTATGTACTCTGTTCTGTCTTTGATATACCTCAAAAATTCTTTCATATACAGAACTACAACACATTGCCACACCCAGTAAATCATGCAGCCAGTGAAGATTAAGTATACAAATGAGAGGAAACTTAGTTTTAAATTCGCTCCAGACAATATACAGATTATCATTTCTATAATTTTTTGCCAAAGTAACTTACTTTCAGAAATTTTCACAGTAAAGAATGTATCATGATGAATAGATCGATCCAGGTGAATACAAAATTCTCATTTTTGTGTTTTCGAGAAATTATATTCTGACCCCAAAAGAAATTGTGAATATATATGCTTATATTTGTATATGTTTGTATGTGTGTGTGCTTGTGTACGTATGTTTGTGTGTATGTACTTAGATACCTTTTTTTCCATGAGCCAATATTAATCCCTTGTATCTAATCTAAATAATCTGCATATAACCAAAAAAAAAAAAAAGAAAAGAAAAAAAATCACTTTCTTTCGTTACCAATGACAAAAGATCGAGAAAATATCTTTAATCATATTGCTTAGGCAGGCAACTTTAGAGCAGAACGCTTATGCTTGAATTCACTCTTTCCGTACGTTTCCTTTATATTAACAATGACTAAATTTGATTGTAATGAAAAAAGTTGGTATGAGAAAACGTGTGTTGTATGGTATTGAAATTCTTGCCTTCCTTGAAGTGAAAATGAGAGCGTCAGCGAGCAGGAAGTTATGTCAGTCTGCTGACTTCGTAATCTGAATGGCTACCAACTTTGTCCTTTGACATTATACCTCTACAAAGTAAATGTTTAAAACGAAATTAATCAGTAATGAAGTCACTTGGCTGTCTCAGTACACATTATCCCTAAAGGCATTGCATCCATTTTGAACTGTAATCTTTGTACCAACTGATTTTTCTTTGTGGTGGATAACACGAATTTCGGTTTCCATCTTTAATCTATTAATCTATCTACCTATCTATCTATCTATTTATCCCAAAGAAGAGCATAAGCTAAAATGGCTTTAAGCGAATAAGCAATTAATATGATTATATAAAACAATTATATTGTGATCACAGACCCATAAGATAATTATGATGGTATGTTAGGCTGAGTGGTAGTAGGCAGCACAATAGACTGGAGTGTTGAGTACTCAGAGTGTATGTGCTGCTTTTTTACCAGTCGTTGGAAAATAAGCACCGATAACTACATCTACCTTCGTTTGAAAAAGTCTTCTGAGATATGGGATGTGAGTTCGATACTTACGAAAAGCTACATCTTTTCCCAAATTCCTGTATATCTTATTATGTGAAGCCAAAAGTCTGTCCGTGTGTGCAAGTTTGTCTACAACGAAAAAAGAAATTACTTGACATGAATACATGAAATTTACCATGGTTACAGATTCATTATCCAGGAGATGTTTTAACAAATTATTTTTTGACTCCCCTCCATGCAATATGTTATTTGAGGTGCGGTCAGTCAAGGATGTTTTTTTAATGATTATTTTTTCATAGATAAGAATTATCTTCTTCTTCCAGGGATCATATCCAAGTAATTTTTTTCTTTTGAGGATCAAACTCCGAGGAAATGATTTTTTCTTTCACATTTGGGGCTTGTAATCAAGGAAAACATTGTTTCTCAATTTTGGGAAGAAAAAATCGATGGGGACTTTAACACTTTGATATTAGGTTTCCAAATTTTAGTAGTACATTTTTCCTCCTACAAAAGTCAAAACGAGAGAAATTTCTTTGTTCAAAAATTGAGGACGTAGATGTCTATCTCTTCTAGAGTAAATAAACTTTTGATCAAGGAGGGGGGGGAGTTTATCTTCCTTTTCAGAAATCGAGATATAGTGGATATTTCATTTCATTTTCAGGAAAAAGAATCGTAAATGGAAATTCGATTCGTTATTAAGGGGCAAAATCTATCAAGGACATTTACTTTCATTTCTAAGGATTCAAATAATCGTATGAAGTAGTTTTTTCACTTTAGAGGAGTTGAATTAAGAAGTCAATTTATTTTCTTCATTTCGAGTGGGCAAAATCGAGAGGGGAATGTTTTCTGTTCTAATGGTCAAAATCAAAGAGGGGAACATCAACCCTTCCCCTGCCACTTTTAAGACGCAAGGAACGTTTACTTCCCCACTTTTTGGGGTTGGAAATGGACTGAGGAACTTTTTTCTGTTTTACTCGTCAAATTCAATGGGAGGGTTCTTTTGAACATTGACAACTCTTTCCAACATCATCCCCTTAAAACCTATTGGCCAAAATTTTGAACTTAAACTGCATCTTTTAACACTGCCCCCATTCCAACAACCTTTTTTTTCACAATATTATTTCATTCTTCAGCATTACAATCCGATTACCGCTCTATTTCCTTTCAAAATTAAAGCCAAAAAGACCCTTTCGAAAAATTATTAACCCATTTTTGCATTCTCTCCCTTCTTTTCATATTAATTCAGCCCCCCTTCTTTATCAACGAATCATTTTTCTTTTACATTAACATCCCGCTCTTCTAAGATTGTGAAGAGTAGTATTGAATCAATTTTCAAAACAAATTAAATCTACCACTCTCTGATTTCATTTACCTAATTCATTTTCATACAGCAACTTACCCCCGCTTGTTAGAGCGACGTTTTACTTTAATCACGTCCATTGCCAAAGGATGCATTGTCTGAAGACGCCAGAGGGGTATGTGAGTATATATATATATATATATATATATATATATATATATATATATATATATATATATATATATATATATATATATATATATAAAAATAGATAAATAATAGAATTTGGATTAGCTCGCTAGCTCATGTATCTGTCCTGTCCGGGCCTCATCCGGGGAGGGCAGAAAAATGAGCTAGTTTGAGTAGCGAATCCACATTCTACTATTTATTTCCAGCTCTACTCTAAAAGAACTTAACTCCAATAGTAAAAAGTTGTATGTATTGATCACTCTATAATATAAGTCCACTACATTTCAGAAGTGGCTTTATATTATTAATATATCATTATGTTATACTGATAGCCTGATCTCTCTCTCACTCTCCCTCTCTCTCTCTCTTTCTCTCTGTCTCTCTATATATGTGTGTGTGTTTGTTTGTGTGTGTGTGTGTGTGTAGAGTGAGAGGGAGAGAGAGAGAGAGAGAAAGAGAGAGAGAGAGAGTTTAATGAGACAGCGATCTCTCATTAAAAAAAAAACAAGTGTATACAACGAATGCTTCTTCACTATAGTTACCTATGGATTTAGACATATTCCAAGAATGTAAGAAAACCAATGGCTTCATATCAATGAATAAAAAAAAACAAACGTTCCAGCCTCGGTAGTTTTAAATCTTTCTTTAACATTCAGTCAATATTAAGAAAGTGCAATAGTGGTATTAAGAGGACAGTTATAATTTCGTGACCAATTCATTTTTATAATACATTTTTTGTCATAAAAATTTCTCCTGCTCTTTCAATTCTTACATTAACCTCGTTTGCTCCGTGGTGCTTGCACTTTATTATCCCCTGATGAATGTGTTTTTATATTAAAAATCCCATGATCATAGGCTGGGGTGGGAAATTATGATGTGAAACTGATAAAAAAAGGGACAATTTAGAATGACACCCTCTCCACTAGATCATTAAAAAGACCACGTGTTGTTTTCTGGTGTTTTGTCAAGAAACAAAACAGTCGATCATTGGAGAAAGGGATGAAGATATAAGTGGGAGGAAAATACTGATAGCGTCAGGGAGTAAAACAATCTTTCTCAAGATGAGGGAAAAGAAGTTGGTGTGAAAAATTCCAGGGGACGAGTTCCCGGAAGAGAACACAGACTGCATACGCCATGTATCGAAATCCCATCTGGTTCTTTCCAACTGAATTAAGCTTGCTGCATGTTCGTTGAAATGCCATGCAATCTTTTCTCATCAAATAGAATTCTCACTTTCACCCTGGAAGCTTGGTCACTAAAGGATAAAGCATTTTGATCCAATTGCCAGATGAGAGAAAGCTCTGAGTTATCGAGTAAATCTGCACCTAGCAACCAATGCAAACTAACACCAAGCTCCCTCTCTGGAATGCCAAGCCATTTTCCAAGTCAATCCAAAGCAGCCTTTTCCACTATATATTTATACTGTATCTTTCTAGGCTGTTATAGGTCGTTTCACCGTGGCTCAATGCCTGATGACACCCGCTTGAGAAATGCAGGGAGTGTGGTAAAGATTAGGGAACACCTCCCTGATCCTTCATTCCTTTACAGTCTCCCCCGTTAAAGTACAGTCCAAGAATGCCAACCCTTGGGCGTTACTCGCGAAATGTGGCATCCCCAAGCTACCATTGTACAGAGGTCGCATACAGATCTGTCTATGAACCTTTCAATTACATCCCCATTACAGAAGTTGAAGAGAGAAATTGCCCCAGTGCAAACACCTGCTTCACAAGCAAAATTTTAGCCAGTCAGTAAGGGATCAAAGGGAAGATACACGGGCAGCAAACCAAAGTCTTTCCCTTCAAGGATAATTCCTTTCGAAGCCAAATTTAGACTGACGCTTCAAGCTTAGCGTGTACCTCCAACCAATTCTTGCCGAGCTTGAGACTGGAACCGAACCATACATTGTGATGCTGCTCAGAAAAATAAAAATCAGGAAAATACCAAAACGCTGAATTGAAATCATCTAGCCAAAGTGGTTGAAAAAAGGCAAAATTTTTTAAAAGTGGCTAAATTAGTAACTCTGACAACCCTGAGCTGAAGATTGTCAGTCGTGGATCGGGAGCAAATGAGAAAATAAAATAAATAAGACTTACATCTGCTCAGGAAGTACATGGAAGACCTTCCTTTATGAGTACATGGCAAGGCATACATGGATCGTTGCATGTTAAGACAGGAAAATTCTAGGAACCAAATCGGCATCGTCATATTCTGAATTTATGTTTTGGCTTTTACAAAAAAAAGATTGAACATCCAGTTAAGGCTCTTTTCTACTCCTGCCAAGAAAGTTGGAAGATGTCTATGTATTCATTCGTTTCCATCTATCTATTCACACACTATCCCCAAGAGTTCTCAATTAATTTTGAAGAAATTTAGCTAAAGAGATATGCAATAAGTGATTAAAACTTATTTTTTTCAATTGAAAGTTATATTTCTAATTTCTTTTGTCAGTAATGTATTCACTCATGTTTGTTTGCGCTAAAAAATCTCAATGATTTCCAATAACACTTTGTTGAATTGTAAGCCTCGGGCTGAGGAAGAATTGATCAGATTTTTTGGTGGTTATATGTATGGTCACAGTTGCCCCCCCCATCGTTGTAACTACTTTTGAACTGATTCACTCAGTTTCTCGTAACAATGATATTAGCGGAGGTATGCGCTCCCTGGGTGCTTCCTTTAATTTTCTTCCGTCCAATTCTCCAATGAGAAATTCTGATAGAATCATTTTTTTTCAATCAAATGCTTAATATAAATCCCCACTTTATTTGGGATTTTAATGGAAAATTCGCTAAAGTTAGAATAAAAAGAAAAAGAAAAAATTAACACGGAAATTTTCACCAGTGAAAAAAATGAAGGCTATTTTAATATCCTATTTTCAAATTATGTATCCATTGGATTTATCGGAAATTTTTTTTAATTCTTTGCTGCTTAAAGTGTTTTGTATTTTCTCAGAGCATTTTCGTGACAAAATCAAGCGTTAGTAGAAAAGCAACTAAATGAGTATCCAATTCTAACAATGGAAAATAATGAAAAAGATTTTCATTAACGTTTAGACCTTTTTGTGCATTTCCGATCAGTCGACAATGGTGATTGTTAATCACGAGAATTCATCGTTCATGATGTATATTTCTGTACTGTTGGAAGGAAGGATAAGCAGGAAGACAAGGTAGAGGAGTGAAAGAGTGAACGTATAGGAAACAAATACAGAGAAGAGGTACAAGATATTCAAGGATAAAAAGGAGTTGGAATAGGCAGAGAGTTAAAGTTCTTTTTTAAAGTGGAAACATTCGTGCTGCAAGAAACAAGTAGCTGATATATTTTCTTTATTAGCAAAATAGTACAGACGGTAGTAAAAAGTGGAGAATTGCAAACAAGTGAATAAAAAAACCAAGAGAACTTCATGGAAAGAGTAAAGATTTCAGTAAAATCTTTTGAAGATTATTTGCTTGGGGAATCGTGTAAAACGTTGGGGAATCTCAACAATGAAAGAAAAATACTTCAAACAAGAAACATAGACACATGCAACAGCACATGCTGTTAGTGTTGAATCTAAAGGAAAATAAAGAATTGTTGGATGCTGACGTCGTTTTAAGAAATAACGAATCAAATATATCATTTTAACCACAATAGTATTACAAAAGAGCTGAAAATCATTTTGAGGTACATTTTCTATCCAGCACTTAGACTTTTAAGATTCAATTTTGAAAGTGAAGTTAAATTCTGTCTGTGAACGAAGCACCTCGATTTTATGCACATACATTTTAGAGGTTCTTGCTTTGGTTTAGCCTATTTTAAATGATGTTGATGCACTCTCGTGTGCTAGTCAAAAAGAGTGTTAAGTATATTGTTCCAATATCTCCAGTGTTTGCCGTAGACCAAATACTAATCTTACTGGGTTGAGTGTTTTCTTTGTTCCTATCCAAAGATATTACGGATATCCATGAATAAGGATATCGCAGATCCTTGGCAATATATCACCTGAACAAACCAAACGAGAAACACAACCCCGGGCTGGTTTCACCGGCCCCTTGAACAGAACTTTTAAGCTGTGAAACTAATGCTTCATTGATATGAATACCGGGAGTCTGACTCATGGAGGTAAATTCTTCATATGAATTCTAACCCCTTACCTTACTGACATTATTTGAAGTTGTCCGTATTTACACGTACACTTTTGAAAGAATACGTGTGACAGGTTGCACGTGTATTGTTGTTAAGATGTTTTCCCCTTAAATTTGTATGCTTCATTGGATATAGGTTGCTGACAAGCGTAACAAAAGGGGGGCATACACGTTTGTACAAAGATATTGAAAAATACGATGTTATTAGGTGTCATTTATGGGAGACAGTAAACTTTGACAGGTAGTGAAATATACAACGAAAATGCTTTTATTTAACCTTTCATACAAGACTGAAACGGCCGTCCATAAAGATTTCAGGTTGTTCGTAATGTATTTGTGTGCTCAATAGCTAAGAGAAAATTGTCTGTTGAATTTCAATATTGCATGTATAGACGAAGATTGTAGTAATATGATATGTTCACACACTTATAAAGTTAGCTACCATAATCCATTTGTTGCTGTGTAGCGCTGTATTGAAGGGAAAACCTGAGATAAGTAAATGCTCTGCTGATTCCAGTAGCTTACAGTAATCATGCTCTTGATGTGTTTCATTGAAGGTATACGCATTCAGTAATAAGTCTTCTTGTAATTCGGTTTCATCACTAATTCGTTCCTGATTCTCCGGTCACTAATTTCAAATTTCCCGGAGTACTGCACATATTGTGAAAAGAGAGAGGTTATTTCTGCTTGTTTCACTGCGTTCATTAATATCATTTGCTCTTCGTTGTGTTATTGCCCCGGCCGATGATAGGGCTTCATCCTGTGTCGTGGATTGGAAAATCCTCATTTTATTGATTGAAGATAAGGTCAAAATCTTGAAAAACTGGACAGTTTTGAATTGATGCAAAGCATGTGCAAATTTTATTACACTTGCACTTCAGTAGTGTGTTATCTGAAATAGCAGAAATTGCTATAGTTTTTGTTGATAGTTGCTCAAAGAAACAGTTATGTGTGAGAAAATCAAAGAAAGACCGGAGAAATTTGGATTTAGAAAGAGTGCTGATAATTTGCATAAGCTTGGTGTAAGTGATGGTGTTGAATTGTCTAGAGAACAAGAAATATTGTTCCATGAAAAACCGGGACTAAATGTGATGTTTCTGTTACCTTATTTTCCATCTTGTTTTGATTTGCATGATATTTCAAAGATATGATGCAATGCTTAGCTGTTGCTCCAAAGGAATTTTTTTGTGACCCGGCATTTCCAATGATCCACCAACCCTTAGATCCTAATCGTCAGAAAATGTGTTTCATGATTTTGCTGCTTAGCCATTTTTTCTGCTTGAAAGTGCTCCCTTGGGCCTTATCTTAGATCAGAAGTGGAATTGCTATTTTTCACGTGACCAATGGAAAGAAAATATGATAATCATAAAATTGATGTTGGTAGTAATGCTTCTGTTATTTCATTACCAGTATTTTCTTTCGTCTTTTCTTCTCGTTGCTTTTCATCGGAACTTAGGCTGCCAGTTTAGAGCATGGACACGAATGCTGTCCTTCCAATGAGACTCGAACTTACATCTCAATTGCCACCGTGGAATTTGCTGCAATTATCCTCCAACCTAATTATAATCAATGTTTGATTCTGATATTAGGAGAAAAACTTATTTATCTATAATGAATTATTGATTATTTTTCAGTTTTAAGATACAGTCCTAATATATTTACAGCAAGTTTTTTTTCAGGGATATAAGCTGTTTGTTTCATATAAAAGGAAGATAGATCTAAGAGTGATTAGATCGTGCAATTGTACGCGCAGAAAAGGGAGAGGGGAGAGGAATGAAGAAAAAGTGAAGGAGGGAGATAGAGAGAAAAAGAAACATTGAGACGGAGAGAAAAGTGGTCAAGAAATAGTTGAAGAGAAAGAGACAGAAAAGAGGGAGACAGAGATGAGATACAGAGAGAGAGAGAGAGAGAGAGAGAGAGAGAGAGAGAGAGAGAGAGAGGGAGGAGGGAGATAGGGGAAGAGAGACGGAAAATTACACTTGGAAAGGAAGAAAGTAAAGGATTGAGGGATGTAACGTGGGAAAACAAAAACGGTTACAAGATAATTAACCAGGGAAACGATATAGAAAACAAAGAAAAAAAGCAAATGAGACCGTGAAAGGGAGAGGCGACGATAAGGAAGTTAATACAGAAGTACCAATATGACTTACAGTCTCGCCCATAGAAGTGTACATCACAACCTAATTTTTAATAAGAGGATTTTAAAAATAATACCTGATAATATCTGTCTTGATTGTGTAATGCTCCACTGAAAATGTTATGTTTCAGCAATGGTCAGAAGATAATTGACTTCCTTTGAAAAAAAAAAAAAAAAGAAAATCGTAGGGTGTACTCATTTATGGGCCTCCCTGTAAGAGATGCTCTTATTCCCATACTTAGATTATATCAATGTAAAGCTAGAGCAGATATAACTTGGAACTGTAATATGATTCCTAATTAGACTCGATGGACCGCACTGAGAATCAGTAGGGAAGATTAATGAAGAGCCAAGAAGTCTTGATAGTACTTAAATTGCAACAATATCAGCAAGAATGTATTTGAACTGAAAGGAAAGTATGAGGTCCGTCCGGAAAGTATGAGGTCATTTCGGATATATCTCTGAAACCGGCAGCAGAAGTGATGTTACTTGATTCTAATCAGAGGGACCTTACATTGCATGCATGAACAGAAACTTTCCCGTTTGGTTATGCTGTGAGTTACCAGTGAGTGAACTTTTGTACTGTGTAACCGTTGCATTTATGATGACTGAGCCCGTCCATTTTCACACCCTCTGCTGTTTTTATCTTTTACAAAACATTGCATCAACCCTGCTTGTCAAACACCAACAGTCTAGATGTATATATTGATGGGTTTCCTGAAGACACTTAAAACCGTGAAAAGGATTAAGGGAAACACTAAGAGACTGGGGATTGTGTTTCGGATCTAGGTCTTTGCAGACTGTTTTCTGTTAGAGACGCTAGGATAACTGTGCCAGGTACCAATTGGAGTACTTTGAAGGTGACTAAGGCGTCATTGCCCAACTTGAGCTACTCCAGTCAGTAATACGGTATTGGATACTTTCTGGTCAGACGTCTTCGAGCAATCTCAATAATCATCATCATTAGAAAGAACGACAATGACAAGGACATTAACAATTTAAATATAGTGCCTTCTCTTGTAGTTGAAGTATCCACTTATATATAATAGACATCCTTCGTCGATATTTAAACCCAGGGATAAAAACAGGATTTGAAAGTAAGCAGGCATCATCAAGTTAGGAGTTTGGTGCTACACAATATTTCTGCTCTCGAGTTTTTTACATTTTGCATGGTGTCGTACAAATTAAAAAAGGATACGTTGGGGACTGATATTTATTGATCAATTCATGTTATTGGAAGGAGTTCACAAATATTCAGTTGTTTGATCTATTTCTAAAACTCAAATATTTGTGGCAATAACGATTATAATCATGAAAGCGGTTACCTTAAATTGTAAAAAATGTACTTCAGGTATTCATCCTATCTTTGTTAAATAGAAAATGGAAAAGAATATTTGAACTATTTTTTTAACACAATTTAAACCCTCCACCTGGTCCCTGCTGTAGCCATGACGTTCGGTCCATTCATTTCTAGAGCCTTCTCCAGGTGTAAATTTGTTATCTGTGAGAGGAAGAGAGTGTCTCCTATTGGTCTCTCCTTCCAATGGTTTGAAATAACAAAAAAATCGTACCAAAAAAGAAAAAAGAAAGAAATAAAGAAATTGAACCACAAGAACGCTATAGAAAGGAGTCAGCGAAAATGTCGTGACTACATTGAAGATAAGAAAAAATGTTTAATTGTTCGAAAGAAGTTTTGAAGTTAATGACTCTTTTCAAGGTTATAGACAATACATTCAGGGAACAAAGATATTATTTGAAATACCAGAAAAAGAGGTGATGAGAAAGGAGATGAGGGCAGAAAGTGTGTGGGGTTAAGGAACAGAAAAATAAGGGGAACAGAAAAAGATAATACTAGACAAAAAGTTGGTCAAGAGATGGACAACAAAGTTGTGAAAAAAAAAAACAAGTCAAAATGAAATAAACATCAATAATAATAATAACAATAATAATAAAAATGATGATAATAGAAATAATAATAATAATAATAATAATAATAATAATAATAATAATAATAATAATAATAATAATAATAATAAGTAGAAGAAGAAGAAGAAGAAGAAGAAGAAGAAGAAGAAGAAGAAGAAGAAGAAGAAGAAGAAGAAGAAGAAGAAGAAGAAGAAGAAGAGGAAGGAGAAAAAGAAGGCTTGCCAAATAGTAGACGTGGCTGTACCTGCAGACTATAGAGTAAAGAGGAAGGAGAGTGAAAAAAGGGAAAAATACCAGGACCTAGCAAGAGAATTGAGGAAGATGTGGAACTCGGAAGCCAGGGTAGTACCGTCATAGTGGGCGCACTAGGAACTGTCCCTAAAACGCTGAGGGTGAGGCTAGAGGAGATCGGGATTAGGGAAAGATTGAGACTGTAGAGATCACAGCACTACTGGGAACTGCACAGATACTAAGGAAAGTGCTAGAGATATAAGGACTGTAACGAATTGTAGCTTTGACATGATAGATGAAAGAGAGAGGAGACGTTAGCTGAAGACCTGAGGAGACTTATTGTCACTCAGCCTTCAGCGATAACCACTGGGCAACCGGTGTGAAACTGTAAATTGCAGTATTACTGCAATCTATGAGTACTAGGAGAGGAGGGCTGGAGACTCGAGGAGACTTGCTGTCACTCAAACTCCAGCAGTTACCACCAGGCAACTGGTGTGAGATTACAAATAATAATAGTAGTAGTAGTAGTAATAATAATAATAATAATAATAATAATAATAATAATAATAATAATAATAATAATAATAATAATAATAATTATTACTACTACTTCTAAATAGTGATGGAAACCTGTAGGATAAGTATGGTAGGGTTTAAGCATGACGAATGTACAGTACAGTAATGCATATGATGTGCCTTTAGTGGATCTTGAAATCCCCAAAGATGTTTTCGGTAGCAGAAAATGACAGTAAACTTTTGTCCGGAAGTATGAAGCCGAGAGGGGGTAACAATCTTAATATTGAGTGAAGAAAAATTGGTCTGAGAAAACATCAATTGAAGCATCTCTTCGGGCTGATAGTTTGTCACTCTGATCATTTGTAATTGGGACTCATACCACGGAGCCATATTCTGCAGAAACATACCGCAGGATACCAATTTGATGAGAGGGAAATGAGAGAAAATATCCAAAGCAACTTCACTTCGAGGATGATTTGAAGCTCCATGGGAACCAAGACGATGAAGTAGAGGAGCTGACACACATTGTCCGGGTTCTCACCTGGTACATAGAAATTGAGCTCAGGATCAACAAGTGTGCGCGTGTCACAATGAAAACAAGAAAACCTGTAAGTGTGGGTGGAATGCAGTTGAAAATATCGGAAGACATGATATGAGATAATGATTCTGAGAAAGACACCTGGGTATTTTAGAAGCAGGGGAAGTGATGCATAGTGAAATGAAAGATACAATAACGAAGGTGCATTACCGGTGAGCTAGAAAAGTTGAATGGTGGGAACATAATCACAGCAATGGACTCCAAGGCCCTGTCTTTGTAAAAATATGGAGCGGAAATATTGGACTGGACATGAATTTTAGAGTTATGGATAAAAACCCTGGGAAACCCTTAGCATCCTGTGTTATCAACAGAATGACGTAAGCAGATAATACATCTTTGGAGAGGAAGGGGGAAGTGGACTCCTTAGTTTTACATATGAGTTGGAGAACGTATATGAAGCTTCCTATGTATATCTCCAACACAACAATGAACGTACATTGTTTAGTTTTGAGCAAAAGGATATTGCATGAACGCATCTCAACCTCAAAGAAACAAAGGAAGGAAATAGACACCCTCAATTACATGATGAATTATCGCAGAACACAGAAGGTGTGATAAGGGCAAAATCGTGGTGATGGAATAGGGAAGGGGAAACTGAGGGCTGGATTTTTGCTACCCCAAATTAGTCTTACAGAACCAACTGGATCAAGAATAACAGTAACAAAAGAGACTTATCTAGTGAATGTAAATTGTGTGAAGAAAGGAATGTTTCGTTTGAACATTTGATAACAGGGTGTAAAGAACTGGCCAAAGAGGATTTAAACATGGCAATGACGGTATAGCATAGATTGTGCTTATGGAGCTGTGCCAGAGGCTTGGGTTGATTGGCAATGTAAAGTATTATAACCACAAACCAAAGGCCTAATAGAGAACGATAGGGCGAAGATTCTGCGGGATTTCGGCATCCAAACATATCATGCAATACAAAAGCTGATATACTGATTGTATGCAAAGACGGGAGACATGCCAAATAATAGATATTGTTGTACTAGGGGTCAAAAGATTGAACAGATGGGGCAAGAAAAGATTGAAGATTACGAAGAACCGACGATAGGAACGGAAAGAAAAATTGAGGATGGCCTATGCTGTTGTAGTGCTGATAGTAGTTGGAGGTCTTGGTATAATATCTAATTATCTTTAAGACTGATTGGAAACGTTAGAGTAAGAGCTCTTGCAGAAAGTAACTTTGCTGGGAATCGCAAAAATTGATTATCAATGTCCCCAGTGAGACTTACTCCTCAGGAAATGGTTCAGAATCCTCAAAACCTAGATAACTACTGCTAGCATGATAATACTAATACTAATAAAAAATATAGTAATAATGATGATGATAACGAAGCTGATGAATGAAGGAGGACAGTTCATTGCTATAATTAAGTGTAAAGAGAGGGGATCTTCATAATACCAATGATGTTATTCAATTTCAACACATGGAAGTGTAAAAGCGAATATGAGCTCACAAATGTCCGACAAAAACTCATTCATTACTGTAAATGAATGTCCTAGAATTATTTGGCCTGAAAATAATGGAAAGAAACAAATATGTAACAGTCAGAGCCTTTCGTCAAGATATTAGAGTGGGATTTGCATCAGAAAATGAGCATCGCTCTTTACGCATAGAGGGGAAGAGGAATCTGCAGAAAGAATTCAACAAAGAAGTCACTATGACATTGAGAAAAAAAGAACATAAAGATCTTGGAATCCTGGAAGCAAATCCATTGATGAAATAAGAGAATAATTTTGGTGTTGTAACTTAATAGAAAACTTTTAATCAAAGGAATGAAGTCACGCGCAGTATCCCTAGTAAGGGTCTTTCCTGAAATGTACAGAAAAAACCCAAAAAACAAGTTAAATTCGGACCAGAGAACTAAAATATACCAGCATTGTTTCAAGTAGCGTGCCACATACGGCTGAGTAAAGAGAGAATAATTATGGTGGCTAAAAAAGCAACACAACTTCGGAAAGGACATATGGTTAATTACATTATCTCAAATCAAAAACCAAAAATAGGAAGAAAAATAAATCCGTGGGGTGCAGGTGAGAAAGGATAAAAATGAAAAGGAAAAAAAGAATGGAATCCAGTAATGAGAGTCAGGAAAAAGTATTAGAATCAAATACCAGATCTGTTCAGAATGTATTCAGCCATTTTGAATATCTTTATAACCGGTTCTGCTGCCTAGTTGTAAAATGGCTACCAATCATAGGGAACCATTTTGTGCATTCGTGATCGAACAATCTCTGTTGTGGTTACTCGGTCTGAATTGAGACGCCATTTTGTCAGCTTAGGTACTTTACTACCGTCGTATTCGTGCAGGTCTTTTGGTAAAGAAACATCGCAACATGGGACAAAATAGGAAATCTCAACATAATCTGGATGCAGAGTGAAACTGAAAGAGAGGAAAAGTACAGTGAGTGGCAATGTATTGATCAGTATTGGATAGTTTGAAACGATTCTGAGGAGCAGTGCGAAATGTTCAAGTCAATTGTCTATTCCTAGTAATTATTGAGACAATCCAAATAAAAAGTTGCTAGATTCAGGATATCACAGAGAGTGCTGAGATCGTAATGGAAGTTGCTGTTGCTTGATCATCGGCAAAAAGCCCCCTAACATCAAATACGAATAATAACGATACCAACAACGATCATAATATCAGATATGCCTATACCTCTGATAGTGCTGTAGAAGAAAACATTTCAGATTTTGAGGTTTCATTAGGTCAGTCGTCTCCAGAGAAATCTGGTGACTTCCAGTTTAAAAAAAAAATGATAGAAAACAACTAGTAAAAAAAAAAATGGTCAGTCACAGAACTTTGAAAAACGGAAAGAATCTGAGCCTTCTAAATAAATAACCTTTAAATGAATACAGTCAATTTGGAATGAAATCAAATTTGTCGATATTGCAGCAAGACCAATGAATGAAATATGGCCCGACAAAAAAGAGACAGGTAATGATTTCCGTAAATAACATATTGGTATTGCAGTAGTTTAAAGTAATGCTTGCTCTTTTCACCCGACTCTGATCTGGAAAAATGACGTCACACTGAACACACTGGTAATTTTGAGAGGGAATGGAATAGAGAAGAGATCTAAAATGCACTTTATTAAAAAAACCATCACAAAATCTCGATCATATACACCACTGCATAACGACAGCAACAGCCGTCACGACTTGGTAGCACTATTCATACACTTTGATCCACACAGAAAGTTATGATTCTACCCTGCAGATGAATGGTACAAGCACGAACTAAACACCAGACTCTAAAAAAGAAGCTGAGAATATTTGATAGTCGTGGACAAAAGGGAAACATCTAAACCAATCAGCCAATCCAAGCGAGGAGACTAGGCAAGGTAGTTATAGATGAGGGAAAGAACAATGCCCAAATATAAATGTGTTCATGCCTGCGGATCACAAACTGAAGATGAAACAGAATGAAAAGCTAGGAGAATACCAGGACTTGTCGAAGGGGCTGAAAAAGTGGAATGTCAGTTTAGTTCCAAAAATGGGGACACTTGGAACAGAGCCAAAAATATTGAAAACAAGATTAATGTAGTTGCAGATAACAGAAAGGATTCACACTGTGCAGGACACAGCACTACTTGGTTTTGTATGGATACTGGGGAGAGTTGTGGAAATATGAAACACGACCTCGAAGCGTTAGCAGTGGCGTAAAAGCTAGGATAAAAAAAAAGTATGTTGCAGTTTTTATCCTAGCTTTTTAGTCCAATGCTGATGACTGGAGGTTGTGTTAGTAACGTTAGGAAAGGTTCAGACGATATAAACCTAATTGCCGCCATGATATATGACGATGAAAGGAGGGCTTGATATCGGAGTGGACTTACCATCACCTAGGCTTCAACGATGACCACAAGACATTTGGTGTGAAGATACAAATATTGGATGACCAAAGGCAGGGAAACTATCATCCGAAAAATACATCGGGAAAGGGTTCTGGGAAAGCAATTAAAGACCAATCATATACTTTTTTACCAATGTGTAAAATCCTGACTGGAGAGACTGGAAAGGTGATATATATTTCCATGGAAATAAGAGCAATATTACCAGAAAAACAGAAAGAATATTTGAAAAGAAACTAATGGGCGAAGAGTTGATCAGCTAGGACTAAAAGAAGTCAGGAAAAATGTTTTAATTAGATGGATCGACTATAAGAAACCATACAACATTTTTCAGGATATTGGTGGTCAGTGAAGCAATAGTGAGACTTTTAGCCAACTGTATGAAAACTGGAAGGTAGATTTGACAGCTACAGAATAAAATCTAGCATAGGTAAGAATAACGAGGTGATTTTCTAAAAGACACTCTCTCTCTCTCTCTCTCTCTCTCTCTAGTACTAACCATGGTACCACCAAATAGAATCTCGACAAAAGGCAAAATGTACCAATTCTCTGGAACAAAAGGTGAAGTCAGCAGCCTCGTGCACATGAATGACATAAAACTATCTACAAGAAAAAAAAACAAAAACAAAACAGGAAAGAGCTTGACATATTGTTCAGCAAAGTGGAAGAATTCAGCTACGACATTGAGATGGAGTTCAGAATGGAAAAATGCACAGTAATGGTAAAAGACAAAGGAAGGCTTATAGCAACAGATAGAATCAAATTATGCACGACAATCACCATCGTACTCCAAATTTTCATCCAATTATGACGGGATGATAGAACTGGTGAAAAACGTGAGAATAGTAAAAAAGAAAAAAAGGAGACGAAAAACTGCACCCCATTACATAGAAGACAAAAGAGTAGGAGAGAAAACTTAACCCCGGGTATAAACGCAAACCAGAGGCTGACTCACCATTTTGAGCAGCCAAAGGAGGTAAGAACAAAGCTAATCAGGAAAGAATCAAACTATTATAAGAATACTGACGGGAGGAACCAGTTGACTGTCAATATCCTCTTTGTATAAAAAGAGCTGATGTAGATCAGAATAGTGTAGATCAGCAAAAGCAAAGCTCAGGATTGGAGGGCAAAACTAAGGGTTTCGTACAGACAGCCCAGGTGGTTAGTCCCTGCGGCAAAGGAGTACAAAATGACTCAGGGTAGAATTGAACAGTATCTGCAGTGGGTCAGCAGCAAATATCATGCCGCCCCACGTGCTAAAAACTGGTACAAACACCGACCTCGACCAGTCCTACGAGCGAGAGATCGTTGATAAACATACTGAATGATGAATAAACGAAAACAGAAAAGACATTATACTGAAATACTTCTCAGAAAAAACATGTCTCTTTGTAGATATGATTGTTACAGCTGATAAAGACATTACTGTTAAAGAATTTGATAAGCTCGCAAAAAACAAAGACCTTGGAAAGTTGAATGAGAATACGGCAACTAAGGACCAAAGTAATTAAGCTCTACACAAGTAAAGGACCATTGGATTCGTCGATAGCATTCCTTGACAGCCAGAATATTTGAAAAAAATTCTTACTTCCATTGCATACTTCATTAGTACATGGTTTTCAATGTCAATATACGCACCACGCCCAGCATACTTCATTTAATGCATGTCAAAGTATGTAAGTGTCGTATTGTGTGGATATGTAAAAGCCAGACCACTACTTTTTCATTATAGCTGGAGCTGTCATATCTTACAAAGTTGTCAGCCTTAGGATTCAGGTTGGGACTCGGCTGGGGATTAAACTAAAATCAAACCAAACAACAACAAAATATTACTATTATTATTATTATTATTATTATTATTATTATTATTATTATTATTATTATTAAACGAAGCAACAGCAACATGTTATTATTATTAACATTATCATTATTATTATTATTTTTTTATTATTTGCAATCTCACACCAGTTGTCTGGTGGTTACCACTGGAGGTTGAGTGACAGCAAGTCTCCTCAAGTCTCCAGCCCTCCTCTCTTCGTTCTCATAGACCATAGTAATAAAATCCTAGTGACAGCAAGTCTCCTCAATCGGCCATTCTACCTTCCTGCATCCCCAACGTCCATACAAGTTTGTACTTTCTCACCAGATACCTGGAAGTCATCGTTGAAGCCTGGTGACGGCAAATGTCCTGAAGCCTCCAGCCTTCTTTTCGGATACTGATTCCTATGAAATAAAGGAAGCTTTTGTACGCAGCCATTGAATGACATAAGTTTGATTGAAAAAAGGTCACAAAAAGTCGACGGTCTCTTCAATCGTTGAAGGCATAATTTTAAGAAAAGGAACACTGACATAGTATTAGGGCCAGTCAGTCCAAAACCTGCCTCGAGTCAGTGTCCCAGAGACCATGGAGTACCGGATTAGCTCCCGGTTGGACTATTCCGTCTCTTTAGTTAGGCGACTCTTTAGCCCCTGTCGGCAAATCCCTAATGACAATGTCACAAAATCCCCAACGACAGGAAAATCTATATGGAAACAATTATTAATCTATATGATGGTTATGAATTCCAAACGGGATCTTTTAGCGTCAACGATACTGGAACTAACTGTAAAGGAATTTTTTCTCAGCAGGGAGTCACGGGGAGTGGAGCCAACTCCCATACTTCAGTATATCACTGCTCGAAGAAAATTTACAAAAATGACTACAGAAATTATCATTTTGTGTTTTTATCGGATCAACTCCAAAAAGAGTAATTTAGGAAGGAGATACTCACACTATTAAACGGAAAAGATATTTTTGAATCGTCGATATGAAGGTTTTTTGATCAGGCAAAAGCAATCAGAGTGAATTGATCTTTGAGTAAATGAACACGATATCGATCATGACCGTTCAATATGCTGAACAGCTACTGTGAAATAAGCTGCTAGGCCCAAGGCTATTGAAGCAGGACAAGACAGGGGCGATAGAAATGGGTATCAGCATAATTAACCAACAATTAAACCTGTTGGAAAGAGTGAAATGAATAACGGAGAAGAGAAAATCTGAGTAGTTCGAATGAAATTATATAATGAGGATAAGATAGCACCTGGAGTACAGTTCAAATATGTCAATAACAAAACTGATATCAACAATCAACTAATAAAACAGCGAGTTAAGATGACTAAAGGAGTATCTCAATGTGAATAAGATCATAGGTATATTGCAGAACTTAAGAGGGTTCTAAGTAAGCTGCAACTTAGATGAAGAAACTAACTTAAAAATAAGCAAAGTGTGGTTGATATATATAATGACTCCTAGATTACGTGAAAAGGTTCAAAGATGGCCATAGAGGAATTTAAAGGAAGAACAATGGTTAAGGGCAGGAAGATTGGAAGATATCATCAGAATGAGCAATGCAGTGAAAATAAAAAAAATTATGATGGACAAAGCCAAACGTTACGAGGAGTTTAATGCTGGAAGGATACAACCCAATAATATGGAAGATTTTATCTAGTTTAATGTATGACTACATCAAAGAAACTAGGCTCTTTCTAATCGAACGAAAAAAAGTAAAAAAAAGCAATCTCGAAGGATGAAATATCAACTTTTAATTTATATGCTCATTCTAAAGAAGTACAAAAAACAAGGAAAACATACATTATGGCCTAGATCGGAAGGAATACAACTTGATACTTTATCAACAGTCCATTCCGTTGCTGTATATGATAGAAATCGATGAGAAAGAGATCAAAATGATTGGGGACAGCATAAAAAAAAATTTCCCTTACACCAACGGGGGATCAACCGGGGATTATTAGAATACGATGAGGAGTTCCCTTGTCAGCATTGTTATTCATCATTTGCCTCACTACCCTGTCGTTGATCTTTCGTAAATGCAAAACTCGATATTGTCGTGGTAAAGACGAACCTGGTATAAACGGCCCACTGTTTATGGACGATTTAAACAGTGAGGAAAAATTGTGATGACATTGATACCCTTGTGCAAACTATTCACATATTTAGCCAAGATATATGTATGTTTTGGGTAATGAAATATGCACTTCTTTCAACAAAACAGAGAAACATTGTTACCAGTGAAAGAATCGAAATATCTGATGGATAGAGAAAGCTGTAGAAGAGAAGGGCTACTCATATTTTGGTATCCTTGAAAGAGACACAATAAATCATATGATTATGGAAGAAATAACCCGGGCGGAGATCGGATAGGGTTTTACAATCAAGGTTGAATGGAAAATATATACTTACAGCAATTAACACAAAGGGGATATCTCTAATGAGAAATTGAGATAGAATAATCGACTGGACAAAAACAGAGGAACACAAAAAATAATGTGCATTCACAGAAAATTAGACTCAATTAGCGTGGTAAAAAAGCTGTATGTGCCGGAAGAAGATGGTTGATCAGTAGGGTTAACTGTGTGATTCAGGTGAAGACTATGGATTGATAGGACTTGCGAAGACAGCTATTGAACCAATGCTTAAAGAAGTTGAAAGACAGGTTATACTAGACATCGTGGGATACAATGAGTAAAATTCTTAAAAAGAATAAAACAACACCACACAGAAGGATGGGAGGAAAAAAGCTTACACGGAAAGATGGTGCAGGGGATATACAGTCGAGACAATAAAGTTGCCCGAATCGTACATTGGAAACATTAGAATATCGAGGATACAGTTGTGCCAATAACCGTGAGTGAACATGGAACCGTGCCCCAAACACTAGAATCGAGATTAGATGACTGCATAGGCGACGGCCGTGCTAAAGTCTACGTGGATACTGGTAAAGATGTTCGATATTTAATGAGACTTGTTGTAACTCAGTCTTCAGTGATGATCACCAGACATATGTTGTGAACATGCAAATGAAAGAATAATAATGCTGCCAAACGACTATGATAGAAACATAATTTCCCGATCTTATCTATAAATGATCGTTGTAAAGAAATCAGAACTAAAAAAACAAAAAAAAAAACGAGTAAAGTAGAATATACTTAAATAAAACTAATAAAAAAAAATACGTTGTCGTCGGAGGTACTCAAAGATTGGTTTTGCTTTGTTGTTTCTAAATATATCTTGTCTGAACTGGTTGTTTTTCTGACGCAATTAATCATGCGTTAGTTTCGATTCTTGCTTAAACAAAAAGCCAAATCTCCACATTCTGTCCTCAATCACTCATTTTCCTACTATATTTCTCTCAGTTCCCCCTTCTCCCCTCCGTCTCTCTTTCTTTCTTTCTCTCCCTCTCTCTCTCTCTCTCTCTCTCTCTATATATATATATATATATATATATATGTATATATGTATATATCGAATCTATGCGAACAGAAGACGAATACAAATGATATTCGACCGATAACTACAATTAGTCATGTCAGATATCGGATGACATAATGGCGTCAAGCCATCTGCTGTCTGTCGAAGTATTCGATAGCATTATTATGATCGGGAAAAAATAGTAATTTGAGTACTTCATTTCATTGTCATTTTATTCATGAGAGGAAAAACTTTTTGAAAGTTCAGCCCCAGAGCTATAAACAATATCAATGTTTCCTAAAAGAATATATATTTAATTCAATATAAGTCTCAAGTTTTATAGATGAAAACGATTGTAATATTTACAAGAGCGATTAAGATAGTCTAAATCATTATCCAGAATTATCGCTACAGAATAGGCATATGACGTAAATATCATATCAAACCTTCTGATGTTAATCTAAAAATTGATCAAGTTGAAAAGGCTAACAAACCGGGAAATGTTATTGATACAAGGAGTAAATATTGCACCCTGTCTAACATCTGCTAGACTAAACAGAGTTTGGTACAAGTTTGCGTTTTTTAAACATTTGGCAGGCTAATCCACTATGCTTACATAACCGATAGATTAACCCCTGTACAGCACGAACGCTCCCCAGTTAGAAAATAAGCACAGCTAAATGATCGAACATGTCTTCATAAAATCTGTGATGCACGATCGGTATCTATTGACAATATTCATATTGAGTAGTAGTGATATTATCTTGATATTTTTGTGAAGCCTTTGTAACCATCATTGATTTTTGGCTAGTATTTATTTTATCTTGCTTATAGTTGCTTTTCATCACAATTACTCAGAGTGTCAATCTTTGATTCTGATCCACGCTGTGTAGTGATAGCTGTAGCTTCACAGTCTCAGTACTTGCGATAAAAAGTAACTGGGATTATAATGAAAAAAAACAAACAAAAAACGACAAAATAAGGAATACAAAGAAATTGTGGCTTCACTTTCCAGCCCTACAGGGTGTTGGAATTAGCTTTTCTAAATCTTTTTCTCTTGTCAAAAAAGGGATACAACTGCTGACTACTTGGAAAGCCAACCAACACGTAAGTTATATATAGACAACACCTAAAACCTGTATATCAATTCCGTTACTTCAGCATTAACACCATTCAAACTCAACCCTTCAACGTTGCTTCGAAAGATAATATAAACTCAATTTTCCAATGATTTATATTACACCTTTCAACGTATCATATCCACGCTTTATTTGATAATGAACTTGTAAATTGCAAATCCCTCCTATCCAAAAACTATAGCTTTCCCACTCTGGCGAAATAGATATATTAGTTGAGTGATGATAAGCCGATAATCTGTCTCTTTCAATCCATTGTCATTCCGTCCTTCGGGGAGCGTTTCTGAAGCACAGCCTCTCCCCGTCATAGTTTTCCTTGCAAGCTTACGTCCATTCCCGTGGGTGTGTGCAAAACTTTTCTAATGCTGCTATTATCAAATTAAGAGTTTTGTATATCATGAAGTAGACATGAAATAATTGTTTGACCGTTTATTTTGTAGTCGCCGACCATAAAATGGATGCCTATGGTCGATCAGAGCCTTTTTACTCGCAGAGTGATTTGAACTGAACATTTCAGACCGCCTTTTCCCTCGTCTCCGGATCGACGCCTTACTTAGCCGAAATTCCCCGAGGATCTGGTTAGTCTTAAGTCTTAGTCACGTGACGACTAATGCGCTCATGCTAAGTGGTCTCACTAGCTCCAGGCTTCGTGGCATAAAATGTGATATGGATTTGAGAACTTTAAAAGGCAATGATCATTTGGGAAAATGCGAGAGTTGGAGTGTAACAAGAGAGCAAATCTACTCATGAATAATTTGGTTTATATTGTCTGGCTGCATATTTAAAGAAAGGCTCCTACCTCTGTCGGTATCGTCAACAAGAATGATGGCTAATAGTTATTTGACTATTTGTCTACGTGGGAAGAACGAAACACAAGGTCAGTTTCAATGTGAAGGTCACAAACGTACGTGTGGGTGTAATATGCTCACAATGCGTGAAGTTCCCAAGCGGATCCCGATATAAGTTCTGATCAGGTTCTATGCTGCTTAGCATTGGTGATTAAACGAATACCAGTGCCTTCAGCATACAAACAAATATGGAGATTAGTTCGTAGAGTGGTGAGGATTCCATGCACATACGCTCAAATGCAGGCAAGCACGTAAACAATAACACTTCAAGAATCGAAACCAAATTTATTAATATTGAAATTGCTCTTCGGTGACGTTTCTTATGGCTATTTCATTCTCTACAAGAAAAAGTCAGCATTCATCATAATTTGGATTAAAAAAGTGACAATGAATAAATAATCCACTTATAAAATGTATTCTCCACACACACACACACACACACATATATATATATATATATATATATATTTATATATATTTTTAGTTAGGATTTTGCAAGTACAATATCATTAACAAACGTGTAACATGACGTGACTACTCAGATGATTTAAAGTACCATGGTGAAAAGAATGAATAGGAATACATCATAGATTAGCTTATTACATATGTACTAAGTTAGCCTGGCCCAAGCCTACAGTTGTGAGGGATCCGGCTAAGTTCAAAGCCACAATAGTAGTAATGCTTTGCAATAAGGACTCGTTGAACAGAAATTAACGACGCGCCGTCTAACGAAAAGATAATAGTTCATGATTCCAAAACCATTATTTGAATAACACATGAATGGATTTTGTCAGGTAGGTCCGCGATACATTGTTATGAATACGACTTGTCAAATCAATTCACTTTGCAAAGAGACTTAAAAATAGGACCATCGTCTATCTTCTGGTGATCCCGACGAAATCATCATCAGTCTTTTAACGTCCGTCGTTGGACATAGACCTTCCTCAGGATTCACCTCAATTCTATATCGTAGGCATCGCGTAATGAATTTCGAATGAATCACTTTTTCCGTCTGTGGACCTAATTCTGAGCAGGGGAAATCGAAAATTATATAACAGAACATTATAAAATGAAATATCCAGGTTGAAATTCTGCTGAAACTTGTAAGGTTATCGACTCTTTGGTTCATTCCCACATATCTTTTGACATTGCATATGTTCGCAATTATATTGTCCTCTTTTTCTGATGAATACTGTCGAACATTCTTTAAACCAATTTGATAGGAAACACGTGTATAGATAACATCGTGCAACGTAATTTGTGTTTCTGGGAAGTGATTGTTATTTCATTTTTGCTTATGCGTAAAAAGTATAGAAAATTACTACCTCAAACTTTCTCCTCTGATCAGAACAGTGATATTTAAGGATTTGCCAAAAAAAAAAAAAAACATTAAAAAAAGCAAGGAATAGATATAAATTGACACGTTTGTTGAACAAAATAGATTACAAAAGTGAGTAGTTTTTCAAGATTTACGATTGTAAATTAAATTTTTACGAATCAATCCTAAGTATATAAGTATCCATTATGTTTAGTTAAATCACCCATGCTAGCGGCAGGTACGTTCAAGTCAAATATATCCTGATTTGATTCCCCATTCCTCCCCAGAGGTTCTAAGTAAATTTCACCACAGTAACTCCACATATTGTAAATTTGACCATGTAAATCTCACTAAAAGTAAATTCCACTACAGTAAATACTATCACAGTACGGGAAATTTTACATAAATGTCACCACAGTAAATAAGGCTTGTGTGTGTGTGTGTGTGTGTGTGCGTACCATATGTGCACGTATACGAATACACAAATTAAATCCAAACACATGTCATATTCCACAACGCATATACCACATTCCACGACGCATATACCACATTCACTTATACATACAAACACTCTCACGCACACAAAGAGGTGGCATGCGTCTGAATGTATTATGTGTATACGGCATGTGTATCATTTAGTATGTACACACGTGTGACTTTGATATACTGTGTATGTACATTTCACATATGTATATTTCGGCGTAAATGGTATGTGCCCTAATATAGTGTTTGCATGTGTGCGTGTGTGTGTACATATGTTGTATATGTGTATATATACGTGTATATATACGTGTATATGTATGCATACATAGTATTCAATTACATGACACATGTACATCTGTTGGTTTATGGTGTATAAGTGTACAATGCATTTGTGCACAGGTGTATTTTTTAATGCATGAAGAATTCATAATGCATGAGTAAATGTACAAGTGTGCATATTTACGTACGCATATATGAATATGCATGTACATGTATACATGTGTATAGTGTGTGGACAAGTATACATGTAAGTTGGAAAATGTTAGTATACGGTAAATATGGACGCGTGCATCCGTTCAGTTCGATATATTAATATGAATGTGTTCGTAGTATACCTGCATGCATACATGATGTGCGTGCAAGGGAATATGTATTGCTTGTTGTTAGTATGTGTGTATAGATGTGTGTGCATGTGGCATGTATGTATGTTGTATGCATGTTCATGTACTTGTGTAATACATGCATTGCTTGTTCGTGCATGTAGTTTGTGTGGAAGTGCGTATGTGGATGTGAATGTGTTTACGTATGCGCTTGTATGGTATGGACATATACATGAACCCCCATTTAATATGCATCCACACGTATACAATGAGACATATGCATACATACATATATATATATTGTGAGAGATGCGCATATACACACAGACACACACGCTCACACATACACACACACACACACACATACACGCACTCACACACACACACACACACACAAACACACACACACACATATATATATATATATATATATATATATATATTGTCTGTTGTTCTACTTACGGTTCCATCATCATTGTGAACGTTTTTATAGTCATCTTCGTAAGTACCCTTGTTTAAAAGAATGAATTTGTAGCAGAAAATAATATCAATATATCATGTGGGTAATACCCTATATAAAATGAGAAATTACACGTATAACATCAACTATATAGAGAGAAACAGCGGTGGTGTTCTATCAAATCTGCTTGGGTGCCATGTTGACGTAACTGTTCTGTTTTTAAAATCCCCGAAATAGTTGGATGGTAAACAAGTAATGATGAAGAAAATATTTATACGTCGCTTTATAGTAACACCGTATATGCAAAATGGGGAAAACACAGAAGAAAATTACATAAATTGCATTGACTTACATTGGGGAAATAAGTGACTGAAGTGGTACAAAAACTGTAAAGTATTCTAAACATAAACTCACACACACACACATACAAACACGCACACACTCGTATATATGCGTATATATACATTTACATATTCTCCTTTAATTTTTCATGTTCATAGACATGGAAATGGACCTCATTATCAGCTTGCAGCCCAATAAACGTAATTCATCGATGCAACTACAATAAGTTACTCATAGTCTTTGGCCTTATGGTCACTCTGGAAGCCCTGAGCCAGTGCGACAAAGCTGTACTAAGTTCCTTTCTTCTCGATAATTCGCCTCCCGCCGAATTCGTAGCACTCAAAGATCTCATCATTCCACTTGCAATATAAGAAAATCAAGACTTTATTAGATGCTTTTGAACATAGTGAGTATGGTTCAGAGGTCATCAGAGACTTCAAAATGGTAGAATTACTGATGGATCTCTAAATTAACCAGCTATATTTGCCTTCAGGACAGCAGGGACACCTTGGCATACTACCAAAGGGGAGACTGGTCATAGCCGCCGGAACTTATTTGTGAAAATTAACAACGTCACACGGGAGCCAGTGGCTGACCTGAGGAAGGTGTTGATGCCACTCACACACATAAAAGTAAGATTTATGAAATTAATCACATCTCTAAATAAAGTAGTTGCAACTTTCCTATTTGTTTGAGGCAATATAGGTAAATTACAGAATATCAATATTCAGGTCACAAACGCAAAGTTTGAATCGAATAATAGCCAATTTCAACACTTCTGAGCCATAATCAATCAGAAAATAACACTTACTACCAAAAAAACAAAGAAATTGTTTTTAAAAGGTTCCGTAATGTTAAGCCTCTAATTGGAAGACCGATAATCAAGAACAAGAAGCCATATTTAGGAGACGTAATAATCTACAGAGATATTCATATGCTTCCCAAATTTCAACCTTTGCATTAATTACAAAAATTAAATCTGCATACTTTCTAATTTATATTCATATTCATTCACGTAAAATTCTACAAATGATATTAATATCAATAGGAACATATACATAAATCATTTTCATGATTTGTGATGATTATCAATTAATCTAAACAAACCACACACACATATTCAGCCGAAAGCGAAACATTTTACCAAGTAATAAAGAGAATTCTTCTTTCGTTAGAATATCATAACAGTTACTTTGAAGGGATAATGTTGAATTTTGCTTTTTGACGACTTATATCATTAACATAAAATTCATAATGTAATGGTATACATCTGATTCAACCGAGCAGGTATGAAATATATATATATATATATATATATATATATATATATATATATATATATATATATATATATATATATATATATGTGTGTGTGTGTGTATATATACATATATGTGTGTGTGTGTATATATATATATATATATATATATATATAGTGATTCACCGCAGTTTATGAAAAAGCAAACTGTAGTGCCTTGCTATGGAGTAAGGCTTAAGGACCCATACGTGCATAATCATTATTAATACTGTTCGGTCTTTGTTGGTGAACCACAACTGCAGCCAAGTTAATTATATTATTTAAGCATTGAAATAATTTAGGATAGGGAAGAATCAGAAACTGTATTTTCCTACTATTTAGTTTATCATTAATGGCGTTTGATGGAGTTTGGTACATTCAGTTTAAAGTACATTAGAAAAATCATAGTTCTTGACTTATTTTGACGGCTGTCTTACCAGCATGCATTTTAAAACTTGTCGAAATTAAAGTATTTCTGTTCATTCCTTTTGAAATATTTGCAACAATTTAGGTATATTATATATTTTCTTGTGTTAGGAAAGGTAAAAATATAATCCATATTTAAAATGATTTTTGCAGTTTATAGAGCAGGTAGCGTGAGAGATCGAACGTGTCAAATTTGCTTGCAACGGTTTTTGCTTTAAATTTCACGCAAAGCGATAATTCACTTTTAAGTACACTTTTTCAAAGCTCGTAAACTTTTTGATTACATACGTTGATCATCGTACTTTTTCTAGGAGCTTCGAAAATAAGAGTAATTAGCACGAATGTCAATTTTAACCCTTCTCTGAATTTAATCACCGACCATTGGTGCAGGTGACAAAACTAATTATTGAAGTTCCTTTGAAAGCAAACCTTGGTACAAATCTTGTCAAAGTTATGATAGTCAATCATCTTGAGCTAAATTACATTCAGTCAATGAGAAAGTCATTTCTAAGTAGGAATGTGAACAAATTGACTAGGTTTTTGAAATTACGGCACCTAAAACATAGTACACATGATTATAATCATTCATTGACTGAATAGCGAACGTTATTTGGCCGTAATAATTGTGGTTGGATTGATGTTGAGATGGTTTCTGTTTCACACCCTTTGAGCGCAGATCAGAGCTTCCTTTTGTAAGTAATATGTACATGTCAAGTATGTACATAAATGTTAAGCTTATATACATATGTATATATGCATAAATAATATATGGGGTTGAGACAAGGATGCTCAATATCGAGGATAGATTATATGTACATATGTAACCTGAAGATCGTAGCAGCATGGAATTCGGAGTCATCATGAATATATCATGACATGTAAGCTTGTACGAATTGAGTCAACTCTATCCTGGGCATTAAGTTTCTCAGCTTTCTCAAGCACTAGCAGAGTTGAAATTTTAGATTTTTTGATCATATCTTCAAAAAAAAAAAAAAATTTGAAATCTTCAACTTCATTGTTATTGAAAGCAGACAACAGAAATAAGTGCCTTGATAGATTTTTCGTCGTACGAACTTCAAAGGCGATCAGTATTAATGTATCTTCACGTATCCTGAATGTCATCTGTTTTTCTTTGCGAAGTTTGTTCACCTGAACTTAAACGGCTTTCATTCCATACAGAAGCATAAGAAAGGTAAAATAAAGAGATCAAACTCATGACACTTTTACAGTTTCTTTTCTTCGAGGAATTAGTAACTCTCTTTTGGATACGGAGAAGCTGCCTGTGGCGTAACAAATAGATAAAGAGAGAGAAAATCGGTTGTGTATGAGGGAGGAGAATTCAACTATTTCCATGGAAAAATGAGTGAGCAAAAAATGGACCATCTGTCATAGGTGGCTCAGTAATGAATGTTTAACAGATACAATGGAAAATTAACAAATCACCTCCAAAATATAAAAAATGAAATCATAAAAAAATCAGATTTTCATTGAAGAAAATTGATGCTAGAAAGCCCCTTTCTCTTCTAAATGATTTGAAATATTGTTAAATTTATAAGAAATTCCCATTCATGAGAAAATAAACAAAACCACAAAAGGACTATATTCAACTTGTACAACTGAATGAAACTTGAAGTATGAAATAGGAAAAACCTAATAAAATGTTGTTTCTTTTATGAGATTTACTCTCATGAATATCTGGCGATGGAAATGAAGTATTAAAGGACATTGGGGGGATCGGAATTACTTTTGCTTTCATCTGATTGATCCGTACGTTCATCAACAACGGAAGTTTTCTTAATGTTGAGATAAGACCGATGGAAAAGCCTATACTAGGAACATTTATAAAAGAATACGTTAAATAGGAAAAACAAATCTTGGACTAGATGAAGCCAATTATTTCTGAAGGGATATCTGACATGAAGTGTCGACTGAATGGATGAACACAACAAATGAAAGGAGAAAACCAATATTCCATCCTGATTCATTGCTTATCTCATCGGAAGGATCATTGGTATGAGGGATCCGGTCGTGAATACAACTGTATATTGCCAAAATCTTTAAATGTCTCGTATACTTTCTGTTAGGTTTTCATTAAATCAAACAAATAAAAAAGGGCACTTTACATGCTTACACATATCATGAGCATTCCCAAAGTGCGTTGATACAACTTTTTCTGGTCTTCAATTTGGAGCAAGAATTTACAGGAATTGGTTCACATCTAAATGAAATCGCCAATCAGCAAATTTCGAGAACCAGTAAATCTCAAGGTGTTGTAGTTTTGGAAATGTTATCTCTCGGCAACAAAATATGTAGTAAAATTATTCAAAATTCTGTTGATCCTTTGAAAACTATCAAATGCTCTTCAGGGTGAGGACATCAGTATCACGAATCACGGGGAACTATTTCTTCCACACTGAGCTAGGCTCAGTTTCCACACTTTTCAAACTGATGGTTTTATTGAAGAAATAGTCAATGATGAATTTTGTAAAATTTGATCGCACAGAAATGGCAATGATTACAAAAAGCACGTAATTTTCTTGACAGTACCCGATAAATTCAAGTGCAAGACCGTTTTTTAAATGTCACAGAAATTATTTCTGCAACAAATATCATGAGCTTTGATTTGTGGCCTGATAAAAAATGAATTTACAGATGTTGGCAATAATGCAATGTTTATACTGATTCTCAATTTTAGTACAAAAGGTTTCTGTAGCAGTAGAACAAAAAAAAAGTAAGCAGTTGTCATTAAAATTCAAAATAAATGATGACAATTATTCAATAGTGGTTTAAAAAAAAACAGTATTGAAAAAGTGAATCCGATGTGGTCAACAGAGTTGCCGAACTTCATTGCCATTGTTGATCTGATTATCTCCCTTTCTTCATCGATTGCTGAATGTGAATGATGGTCTGTGCAATGAAATATACTATACTGGGGTGTATCAATATGATCCTGAATGAATTATGAAACATTGTTTGATCGACTAATGATTTATCTTTTGATTCCTCTACGGCATTCCGTTCAGTTTTCAAACTATCTTAAATTTTTTTTGTAGGATCACCATGAGCTACCTCGTTTCTCTTTCTTTATTCTCGTCCCCGGTCTGAAATTTCTTCGGCATAAACCAAAATGTCAGTAGGGACTGATTCTAGAATGCGAGGCGGCTGTCAGTCCTTATCATATTCTGCCCCAAATCCCAGCAGGACACGTAAGCTATTACTTGCTCAGTCATTGCAAATGTGACTGTTACAAAGTACACGAGCTTCCATGATAGTATCTCAATGGAAGCTGAGAGACCCATCAGGAGAATGTCTTTCTAAGCAATTTGGTAAAAACCTCTATAATTGATTGCCACATTGAATCAAGGTCGTAAAGCCTATTCAAAAAATATTCAAATTGGCTGAATACTTTACGGTGGGCCCGCATGCATGTGAAATTTGTATTTATTTTTTTTCCTTGGGTGGTATATGTAGGCTTCATCCCCATAGGATGTATAGTTGTTAAAATGTTTTTAGAAACAATCTTCTTCTCCTACATGTTGGTAACTCTGGTTGTATTTCTATCTTTACACAAGAGCTCACATACGTACACACACACACACACACGCACACACTCAAACACACACACATATATATGTATATATGTATACGTGCATGTGTGATGGGTTTGGCTGTGTGTTTGTCTGGATTCTTACATGTTTTATGTATATAAATATTGGCATAAATGTTTTTAACTTCTGTATTACTTTTACAAATTACAACTGATTGCCCAGATGTTTGCATATGTGTATTATTATTTTGGCGTACATGCACATACGTGCGCGCGCACACACACACACACACACACACAAACACGCACATACACAAACACGCACATACACAAACACGCACACACACACACACACACACATACAAACATCCACCTCTATCTCCCTCTCTTTATATATCTATCTATATATATGCATATATACACATATACATATATATATACATATATATATATATATTTCGATCTCTCTCTTTCTCTCTCTCTCTCTCTCTATCTCTATCTCTCTCTCTCTCTATATATATATATATGTGTGTGTGTGTGTGGCGTTGCATGTTCACACCGACATAATGCATAAGCTGCTTCCTGAAAATAAATACTGTGATGCAATTCATTGGTGTGTGAAATTGACAATCAGTGGAAAAGCCTCCCCGGTAGAAAGAAGTTGAGTAGCACAAATGATTTTGCATAATGGAATCAAACATTTATAACATTCAGTTTTACTAAAAAGAAAGTATGTAGAGAAACGATTTCGCAACGTCGACGATTACAACATTGATATTTTTCTTGAGAGGAGCTGAAAAATAGAAGAAAAAACTTTCTGTTCCCGAACCTTCATTTTGTTTCAACATCAAAAACCTTGCATATGTGAGATGTACTTTTGAAAAATACTGAGGCAAAAGCATCTAGAATTCTGGGATGATATTCATTTTTTCAAAAGAATTAGCGGCATCATTCTTCTGGATACCTACGACCTTTGAACATGTTTTAGCTTGAATGTACGGTCAATAATTAGATAATGTTTATATGAATTAGATACCTTGAACTTTTCGATCATTTCTTTTTCGATATCTTGAAATAATCATATCCAATGCCCAAATAAATTGAGCAAAACAATTGATTGTCACAAGTCAAGAGAACTTGTTGTAGGGTTGAAAACCTTTATCTGAGCTCCATTTCCGTTTGTTGTGTAGCATTTGTTAAATGAAGAGATGCTTTGTCAATATATAATCAATCAACTCCTTTGCTAAGGAAAAAAATGTTCACTCCTCTAACACTCCCTTCAAACGAGCTCGTGTTAGCGTTGTATGATGATAGTCTCTTCAGGTTTAATCAATTTAGGAGTATTAGAATGACCCCAAATAGAAAGACTTGTTCGTCCAATCTATCACTGTAGATTCTATTCAGATTGACATGTTGGCGAATGGCCTGGATCTACCTACATTTCCTTTCATTTTGAATTTCGATAATGACCTTTTCTGCCCCTGATTATCTCGTTGAAAAATGACTTGTTGGACGAGATAATCACCGTTTCAAGTAATATTAGTTTAAAAAAAAAAGCCATGAGTCAAAAAAGGCTTTTCTCTTTCCTTCAACTCATCCATTAAGTCCATTTTTATTCCAAGTCGGTAAAAATCAAATAATGAATCGGTTAAAACAAACGCATATTCTCAGTTAATCTTCACAACAACAACAATGATGGTGATGATGACGATGATGATGATGATAAACCATCTTAGTTAGCATTGTAAAAAAAAAATGATATTGATGTTGATGATGATTATGTTGATGATGATAAAGTTGACTGAGTTAAAGGCATAGAAATTACTTATTTTAAAAGAGATCATATGGGAAACTTCAACAGGCTAAAAAACTAAGACGATGTTACGAACCAAACAAGTCAAGACATTGGATTCAAAATGCACATGACAGGGAGAATGGCAAATTTCGGGGAAAACCATGTCAAATGAGGGACATTGAAGGGCTGCTGCTGCTGCTGATGAAAATTCATATTTCTGATCATTAAGCTTAATATTTAAAAACGTAAGACCACAGAAAGTGACCCATCATGAATTTGATGGCCTATGATACCATTTGTTTCAGCAGAAAATATTCAGGATGAAAGAATATTCCTCAAATCCTCCTTATCTATACCTTTTTTTTCAAAACTTCCCACAAAACTATGTTGAATGTAGAACTGGACAATGGACGGTAAGTTTACCTTCGAGGTCATTTTTGGAGTTGGGTAAAAAGGGTTTCATATGACGTATATACGGAAGTAATTCGCATCAAACGTGAATTACCGTGATAACAATTTGCCCTCGTCGTGACCTAACTGATGTCAAATTCGTATTTGTAAAAATAAATGAAAGTTGAATGTCTGGGGATTGGAAGGGTTAACAGGAATTAATTAATCCCAACTTTGTAAATGTGAAAATCACCAGACTGTCTCTTTTTTGTCCTTCGAACATTGATTGGAACATATCTGTTTTATTTGAACGTTACTTTCCCAGGCTTATTTTTATTTCAGGAGTGGCAGGAAATCATAACGCTTGAACAAGCAGAAAAAATTCTGCCTGGGGCTTAAAAAGCCAATAAACAGATTGAAATTCAGTAGGAAGTTCGAAGAATGTAGCGTCTTTTATTCAGCGTCACGAAGGTAATTAGGAAATAATGCGTGGGTAGCAATCTGGTAAAAATAAATAATCTTATATATATATATGCCCCATTATAATACATCATTGTAAAAGGTTCTTCATGCTGACACAATACATACGCCTGCACTCACACACACGCACACACACACACACACATATATATATATATATGTGTGTGTATATATATATATATATATAGATATGTATGTATACTAATTTATACGCACAAATATATATATATATATATATATATATATATATATATATATATATATATATATATATATATATATATATATAAATGTATTCACACACACACGCATGTATGGACCAGTATTCCGTGCAAATTTGAGATTTCTAGAGATGAATATGTATGGAAAATTATATATATATATATATATATATATATATATATATATATATATATATATATATATATATATAGCTATCAGCCATTAAGTTCCCAGAAACAAAGTGTCCAAGAACAATATCCTCTCGAAACCTACACATTGATCCATCCAAATCATCGAAAAGACACAACCCAACATCCTCATCTGAAGGTAACCTTTCTATCACACACAAACACACACTGCCAAAAGGTTAAGGAAAGACCTGAAACATTACCCACGGAACGGGGGCACACAAAAAAAATACAATCTTTATAATAATCTTAGAAGGCTTTTGAAATTTTTAGTGAACAATAACTATACATTATTTGAATCCGAGAAGACCCAAAGTGATTGACCTAAGTGAGTTTAAAATCATCAGAGATACCTGTTAATTCCCTCATAAGGTTTCGAACTTTTGCCCCCACCCCCTACACTTCATCATGATTACCCTGAACAAGGAACTCTATGAATTGATCAGAGTCCATTTGAGCAAAGCAAACAGTATGAGCAATATCCTACATTGACTCAGAGACATAAACAAATCATCCATCCCTAAGAATATAGGCATCAGTATCCAAACAATTGAACTAGCAGTTAGGGAAGATATTAAAGCTTACATTAGCAACTGTAATAATCAATTATTACCAGTCGATAAACACACCACTATAGAACGAAGGTCCCTCAACAAATCAAATAACACAGACATAATAATCACTAGAGCAGATATGGGGGTGCTTTTATCGTTTATGGGTTGAATGAATGCTTCTTAGAAAAGAACAAAGCTATATAACTCATAACTTCGAACGAATTTCCTTCTGATCCTTTTAGTGGGTACTCTAACATAATCACCCATTCCCTAACGGAGATGGACAATAACAACAGCATTCTAACCCTACAAAAAGCTTTTAACAATAGAACAAATAAAAACCTAAAATAGAAACAATTACCACCTTTATGCAACACATTTTAACAGTAGCTTCATTTTCAATACTACATACTTCTTCCACATGGAAAAGGTGTGCCATGGGCACGGTAGCTGCCCCCTCTCATGCTTATCTCCATGGGCAAGTTTAAAGAGTCCAACATATAACCGAAAGAGGACAAAGTCTACATCTTCTACGTCAGATACATATATTGCTAAACATATGAAATGAAGCCCATGTAGAGGAATTCTTTGCATACTTAAACTCTATATACGATTCGATTAAATTTGATTATGTAACAAGTACTGACTCCATAGCTTTCCTAGACACCTGCATATACATAAATATTATCGGAAATCTCAAAACCACCGTATACATAAAAAAAACGGAAATCACAACTACATTCACTCCAAATCGGCCCATACCCAAACACCAGAAAAAAAAACACCATTTTCACAAGCACTTAGAATTAGAAGTATTCACTCTAATGAACCCAACAGACATAACGACAAACTACTACAGTATTTTACTAAACAATGATATTCACTAGAAGATACAAATAGCCTAAAAGAGGCCATTACAATACCTTGAGGAGAAAACCTAACCCGCTCAAAAATTAAACCTGATTGCATACCACTTATAACCATACTCAAAACAGAACTCAAACAAATATTCAGAGAACCATATATCAACGCCTACTGAAGATTCTAAAATATCAAATATATGATTAGCAGCAACGCTATAGTACCCAATAAAGTCTCACATAACAACAAAACCACTAAATTCTCCCAACCGTACCGCAAAAGAAATAGTATATGCTGCAATCACTGTAAGAACACCAACACCTTACTTGCTCCACCAACAACAATGTCACTTTTATACTCTCCAAGCCTTCATGAGTATCATTATTTTATGTTATTTGAACTAAGTGATAAATCAACTGTGTAATGACGGAAAATCATTTCAAATAATATCTTCTATATAATGTGACCATTTATAATCATTATAATCATTCTTATAGATGTATGATACAATACAAAGCAGGAATACAATATAAGACAATATCTAATGTGTGATTTGTTTATTTCATTAAGTGCTCGATACATTTAATCAAAGACATTAAGTTTATAATAATTGATAATTATTCACCTGAAGAAATTGTAACATTATCCTTTATGTATTATGAGGTTCCAACCTCTAAATCAACTAAACCGAATTGAAAAGACAGGATCCTTGGAATGGGGGAAAATCCAGTCTCTCATCACATTCCATATCTCTCTCTCTCTCTATCTATCTATCTATCTATCTATATATATATATATATTCACTTGCGACTGGAATCGAACCTGACTCACCAGGTTTGAAAACTTTTCCAGACAAACATCTTGATTAATGTATGGATTTTTTAGGCCCAAAATCATTACGTTCGTTTTTATTTCAAGTCTACAGTTGAATTCAAAAATGGATTTGAACAAATTTGCGTTTAAAACGAAAAGCTGTACGGAATGACACGGAAAAACGTTAAAACGTGATGGAAGCCCAGAAATTTTAACAACACAATCGAAGTTTGCAATTATTTTTTGAGAGGTCGTGACGTAGGTAGGATTTATTCGCGAGCAAAATTCGTATAAATTTTTTCGAACTAACTATAAAATAGGCATAAGATCACTGTTAGCTCATTGCTGATAACTTCCATATCCATAAATGTCATTTAAAAGTAATACAAACACATTTTATAAGTTTAAATCCAGTGCTTACTCAAAAGTTAGCAACTTTCACGAGCAAATATCGAAATGCCCGGATTTTGAGTGATGAGTCTCAGGGCAGGTTGGTTGGCTCTCTCAACTTTCATTTCAACCAATTCGTCCTGGTGCCAGACAGAGCCACTAAGTGTTGAATACATTATGTGTTCATTTTTAGTAATAGAGAACACTTGTCAACTAGTTGTAATGCATATACCATCTAATTGTTCAGTCGGAAAGAGAAATTAACCAATATAGATTAACTGACGTATGATGACCACAAGCACGGAGAATGAAATAAGAATAACCTGCAATTATAAATATGATGTAGAGGTCTGATCAAAATTATCAATTTTTTAAAGATTATAATATACTTGTGGATACAATATTTTGTCTGTAAAAAACTACTTGATGACTCTTGTCTGAATAGAATTATTCTTAGAAATGCTCTTATTTGCTCCATGAAAAGTGCATGCCAAGGTCATTTGGAAATAAATGTCCACATTCCATGGAAAGAACTGAATGCAACCTTGCAATGTAATATCAACGGATTCTATAAGCATATAGAAATTAACATCAGAATCCCAAATTGAAAAAAATCCCCACCAGAAATTCAACTTTTAAATTTTGAAAAACACACAATGTAATAATGTCAACATTAAACAAAAACTGTAAATTATGTTTATGTAACTTATCAATCAAAGGCACTCTGGTTGAATTTTACATAGTCACACAGCAGGTCATTCGAGTACTTCTCTCGTCATTCAGAGTTGTAGATGAATTTTCATAGTTGATTAAATTTTCCTATGCTGACGTAACAAAAACACTCAAGGATGTGTAACGTTTTATGCTTTCTTGCATTTGCCCAATCTTGATTGGACGCTGTGAAACTCTTTACTCCATAAATGCCTCAAGCTTTGGAGATTGAAAAAGGTCATCGAAAGGGCAGCAAACTCCTTCAGGTACCTGGAACTCTGTTGATATGCTGTATCTTCAATATCAGAATTATAAAAACTGGAGAACAACTGCATTGGGAAGAAGATTGAAAAGACCGAGTTCGTATACACACAGAAATAAACTCGTTTGAACTTATCATAACCAAGTGTTCTCTCAATGTTTGATAACATTGGTAACTTGGTTTAGTAATTGGGTCAGCTAAGCCGGAAAAAGTTTCAGTCAACATCATCTTCTGTAGATTGTTGGGGTAGATCTCCCTGAATTTTTGTAAGACTGGGATTTTAAATCAAAATATAGGATCCAGAGTAAGCTCTGGCGACTAATGCTAAGTGCCATTGAATGACATCGAGCTCCCTTTAGGTTTCTCAGGCTGTTGTGTTGAACATGGATCACATTCTTTTATGGATGGACCAATCAAGGGAGACCAAAAGGACATGGGTCTCGCACAGAACCATTTTTATTTCATTCTTATATCCAGAGTAACGTATCGATCCTAAAGATGAAACCCTTAGGCTACAATGTTTCCTAAACGTCTAATGTGAAGCCGTTATGAAGTTCGAGTGTTTCCACTGCAAAAAAACAAAAAGCTGTTGTATATATCAAAGATCCATGTGCATCAAACGTCAAGTGTCATACAGTTAAATCATTGAAATTTCATCAGGGAACTCAAGAAATTCCCGAACAAAAGCAATTCAAACATCTAAAAATGATCATACTTTCATCTCATGTTATGGATAAGGGAGTGAAGTGTGGAGAAATGCTAACCAGCTCCAACAATAAACGATCACTGATGGACACAAAGTGAATTTTCAGTTTAACATTACCTTGAAGATCAAAAATTTTAATAAAACGTTTTAAATAGTTGGAAATTACAATAATTATGTAGCTTGGAATATGAACTTCTTATCCATAAAGAAAAATCTCCTCACTTAATTTTGACCCAAAATGTAAAAAAAACATCTCGAATTTGATTCCTGAGAGTGAAAAATAGCTCTCATTCCTAAGCTTCAGAAATTAACCCCCCAAAATTAAACATTCATAGCAATCATGACGACTAGAGAGGGTTTTCTTCAGTTTAAAACTATATAGGTTAAGTAAATATCCAACCCTTGGTTCACACATCTAAAAGTAAAAAAATTAAGTTTCTTCTCTATTTTAACCTTTAACCGAGAAAAAGAATAATCCTCTCGATTTCTGCTCCTCTAAATTTAAAAAAAACACTCTCCTACAATCTCGACCCCTAAAAGTGAAAATAAGTTCTGCCTAGTTTTCAGCCGTTTAAGATGATAAACAATTAAAAAAGAATGTCCTCCAGTTCAATCCCGAGTAGCGATATTCCCCCAAAATTTTACCACTAAAGATAAAAAATCCCCTAAACTTTGACCCTACAACTGAAAAAGTTTCTCTCCCGCCATAGACTTTTAAATCAAAGAATTAAAAAAATTAAAGAAAAGAATTGAAGAAAAATTTTATTTGATTTTCATTTCAAAATGTTTGGAAGTTCTCTCTCGATTCCAACCTGAATTACGGAAAAAAAATTACCCTACTTGTGACCTTTAGGGATGGAGAATTATTTGCATCAATTTTGACCAATAAAAGTGAATAAGTCTCCATCGTCTATTTTGACACCTATTATGGAATAGATCATTCTCCCAATTTAGACCCGAAAAGGTGAAAATCTCCCCCCTTTTCAATCTCAAAATATGTAAAAAAACGTATCGAGTCCATTTTGATTACAAAAAATGGAGGAAAGGGTTCCCCTTATTTTGTTCAATATAAGCGAAAAATATCTGTGACTATTTAGATACTAATGAGTGGAATAACACTTTTTCTGGAATTTGGATTCAAAGAAATGAGAAAATTCCTTCCAAATTATAGTATTTATTGATGAAAAAAAAAAAGTTCTGCCCTATTTCGATCCCTGAAGATGGAAGAAAAACCACTTCCTTTTTGGCCCTTTAAAAGTGCAAAAAAGTTACCTGTCGACTCTTACCCTTGAGGCGGAAAAAAAATGTTTGTTCTTGATTTTGACCCTAAAAAACAAAAGATCCCTTCCCATTCTGACCTCAAAAATGAAAATAATTCACCCCCTCTAACTTTGTCCAATAGAAGTAAAAAAAATACTTTCCGTAATAGATTGAATCCTTGAAGTTAAGAAAAAATCCATCTCCATTTCGAACCATATGAGTAAAAAAAGTTGAAATCAAGAATGAAGGGTCTGCTAAGAAAAATAGACGTGAGAATGTATGCATTTTGTCATTGACGGACCGAACGAAGCAATTGAACCCCTAACTGAGGACCATGCAATATCAATGAGATAATAATGCTCAACATCACATGGAAATATCATCAAACAACACAGTATATTACAGAGGAGGAATTTAAGAAATCATAGAAATAGTCGCAGAACTCAAATGATAAAAGACAAGACATGTTGCGAGAATGTCAGAGCAACTGCTGGGTAACACGACCCACGACGTAGATCACAAGAGATCATAAGCAAAATTGAGGCTCACAGAAAGTAAGATGTCGTGACACGCTAGATAAATTCAGTAAGTACGAGCTCAGCAATGCCAATGATATATAGATGAGGCAAATAAGCGAAAGGTCTATGCTAAACTACAAAGGTTACAAAACTGTGCTAATGAGGATGTCGATAGAAACCTTGTTGTCTAGAGCTTAATCTTTGGAACACATAGACTCAGCAGAAGTTTAGTGATAATCTACATCTAAAAAAGACTTATAACTAACTGGGTGTGCATGTGAAATGTTTGTTGTCACCTCAGCTCAGAACAAAATGCAAAAGCTAGTAGTCACCTGACATTACGGAGAAATATGTTTCCGTTCCTTTTTTTTTTCGAAAAATATCAATTGGAAAGAAGTACCAACGTTGATTCAATAGAAGCAACTCTGTGCGAGATAAGAGACTATCGGTGACGTTTTGTTCTTTTTTTTTCTGCTCGTCAGCCCTTTCTCAACACTGAGATACTTTTGGGTATATGAAAAAGACTTGAAAAGAGACAAAGTTAGAAACACGCATATATGCTCGCACACACACGCACACACACATACATATGTGTGTATATAAATATATAAGAGAGAGAGAGAGAGAGAGAGAGAGAGAGAGAGAGAGAGAGAGAGAGAGAGAGAGAGAGAGGAAAGAATGTAGGTAGAGAAGCCGATATAGATTAAAGAATAACTGAAACAAATGACTTTTAGGGTGAAAAATTTTAAAACCAGGTCCCTAAAATCCTGATAAAAACAACAGAAAATACTCTCCTACACTCAACATTTGTACATAATATAAAACTACACAAATCTTCACTATTTTCCTTTTGTTTGTTAGTAATAAGTGTTACTTTCTGATTTATTATGTCTTAGAAGCAAAGATAATGGCTCATATTCCCTGGAAACTTTGCCTTCGTGATCAGAATATTGATATTTTATAATTTACCAATTTTGCCCTAGACAGCTTTGAGAAGTTACTTGAAATCTGCAAACTTCTTATCTAGAGCTGTAACAAATTGCTTGATAAGGCTTAATCTTATGTGCAGCTGTGGCATCAACACCTTCCAGGGGTTGGCCTCTGTCTCCCCTGTGACGTTGTTCATCCCCACGTAGAATTCGGGCGACTTCAGTAGTTAACCGAGTCGTCCCCGCAGTCTCAAAGGGAAAGATAGCACAGGAACGGTAAAACAAAGAACTTTTCCACGGTGCATAATTCATACTTTCTTTTTTTAAATGATTTAATAATTTAATGATTACTCACAGCAAAAAAGATACCAGACTTTACTTTCTCAGTATCGATAACAGCAAGTATCCATAAGTATAAACTACCTTGGAAGACAAAAAATGAATATTTGAATTAATAAAGGTTTCATTTTCCGCAATACATTTATTCCACCTTTGATAAGAATGTAGAAATTTCTGCAGCTGATTAGAACTTGCTTTGCATCATATATTGCAGCCCTAGAATCTCAATTTTCGAGAATTTATTTGTGCTAATTATTTCTAACGGTCCTGGATAAACCGTTGAGAAAATTCAGTGAACTACTACATTGCATTCTCCAGGCTTCATTTGATGGATAGTTGGACTTCCGGTGCTTTTTGCCTCTTTTCTGTGAGGAACTTCTAAGAGTGCTTTCCTGTTTCTGATGGACAAAATCTGGTCTCAAAGAAACTGCCTCACCAAGGCTCCGGGTCCTAACTCGATTTGTATGGAAAAGAGACGGCTTCGGAACACAATTTTTTAATAATATAATATGATTGTTATTGAATTATCATGTATAAACCTCTCACTAGCGAATATTACGAGGAATATTCACAGGAGACGAGCAAGTAACCATAGGGAAGACCCTTTTTCTGCTATGAATCAGTCACTAGAAATACTTTTTATCAGGTAGATATTCTAAAACCACAAAGCTTCGATACATATCTCAATTTGGGTGAGATCATCATCACAAACTATCTTAATTGATGATAGCAATGTTGAAAAATATAGCTTTATACACCAGAAGATAAAATATTGGTTGGATCCTTACAAAACCACTTTTACACTAGTGTTACATTACTAATCGAATTTAAATATTAGTCTCCAAACATTTTGAGAGTAAACATTATCATATCAGTACAATGCACGAGCTTCATCCCCCTATTTCTTTTTCTTTCTCTTCACTGCCCCTGACTCCCATTGCCGATATCCGGGCAATTTTTCATGAACTACCTCAGCGCATGGTATGCATATGTCGTCCAACCTTAGGGCAGACAGGCTGTACTTGGTAGCCGGTGTAACAGCCAAAAATATATTCCCTGTTCACAATATACCTAGGTTTGAAATGAACTTGCCTGTTTTATACCTCAGGTATATTCTTGGCTAGTATAGTTTATGACCCGTGGCATAAAACAAATTAACCTATTTCATGCCCCTTAGCCGAGATAATACTCCTTTGGGCTTTTTATAAATACGTCTGTATTTCAGGGTTTCATTATACGTTCAGGTACACGAAATAATCGTGGATAGAGAATTCAATTTACCCATAACAATTTCCGATACAAATTCAACATGTACGATTTATTGAGATACATAAATTACTGGGGAGGTGACATAAGAATGAAAATGAAAAATGAGTCAGATACATTTCAAGACAAACACAAATTACATTTAAACTATTCGGTATCTGGCAGCGAAAAAAACTTTTCGTTTTTTCACATCGTAGTCCAGCCTCATTTCTTTATTAGAGTATTTTAAAAAATCAGTTATTTCTATTTACTTTTTTTATTATCATCATCCGTCTGTTAGCATCTGTCGTTGGACATGAACCTTTCCCCATATTCGCCAGACCTCTATGTCATGGGCCTTGATGTTCTTATACCTTCTAAATTTATCTACCTCGTTGAGCTATCTCCCTTTCTGTCGGTCCAGGCCTCGTACCTGATCTCTGGGGATCCACGTTGTGAAACATGATATTCAGCAGTTATCCACCATTCTCGCAACATGTTCAGCCCTAACAGTTTTTCTAATGGTGTCTATGATATCCTAGACTCCTATCTTTTCTGCAATATACTGACTTGTGTTATGATATCCCCATGTGAGGCCATGCATGATTCTCTCATGTACACGTTGCAGGGTTCTCAGTTTGAGGTTGAATCTTTTCGTTCAGGTTCCACGCTACCTCTCCATTTAACCATCGATAGGATACATTGGTTGTATATAATTCATTTAATGACTGGTGGGATTTTCTTGTTCTTAAAAGTCGAGCTTGCTCTAACGAAAGCTTGTAAACCTTGTGTGATTCTTTGCTTGATCTCATCTTCTTTTGGCTCTATGGACATTCGCTATCCGAGGTACTTTCTCCAGCACTGCATTTTCAATTCAGATTGTTGTGTCTTTGTCCTCCATATTTTTGCTGTAAATGGCATTTGCTCAACTAAGGTTCATATGGAAGCAAAACAATGAATGATTATGTTTTGAGTCACTCATGAATTACTGCAGATTATTTGATTTAGGGTCTAAAACAGCTCTTTTAACGGTGAAATATCCAATCCAATCAGATAAATTCAATTCAATAAGATAAATTCCATTAATGAATGTTCTTATAAAAGAGTCAAGTTTCGGGCGAAAGTTGTATAAGTAGCAATGATTTTTTTTCGGAATGAGTTTCACAATTACTCATTCATTTATAACTTAACTACACAAAAAAAATTATAATACAGAAAATTTAATCTTCGGATGTAAGTTGCATAAGTAGTAATAATTAATAGTAATAAAGTAATAAAACGGAGTTTCACAACCAAGTTAAAATACATAGAATTAACATTGGGTTTTTGATGTAAGTCATTGGTACTGAGTGTTTTTTTAAATCACAAAGAAACAATTTTCTCAAACGGGAAAATTTAAAAGCCTTAAAATTCAAATCACTGGTCTATTGTATGTTCAATTTCAAAAGCAAAGTTGCAAAACACTGCGAACAATGAATAAGTTGCAATGTCCATCCAGTCAAGTACTGATCGGTGCTTTAGAATTTGGTCCTTTTTCTAGGCATTGTTAAAGTAACATTAGTATAAAGATATACATAAATGGGTAATTTCAAAAGAAATAGGCTTTTTTTTTAATATTTAAAATCATTTATCAAAGTAATTCATTCTATTTTCGTTTTACAAATGGAATAAATATTTGAGAACATGGTTCTAGTTTCTCCATTCATTTTTTTTGAGAAATTGTCCCTCTGCTGGAATATTGCAAAATGTTTTATTTCCGTTCCAAATTTTAAAAAAATTCATGACTGTTATTCCAAAGATCTCTGAACATTATATACTTGGTAAACTGTATCTCGATAAATCAAACACCTCAGTAAACATAGGTAATTTGCTGTCGGTAACTCTTTGTTAATGGAAGAATCGTTGTTGGTAAATCTTCTGCAACACACGAAGACTGATAACATTGAAATACACATTCTCAAGGTATGACGAGTGATCTGTCCAGCTCTTCATACTAAAGCTAGCAAAATACGTTAGCCACGGTCCAATCTTTGCACTATGTACTGCGCATATGCCACACACACACACACACACACATACTTATACATCGTGCATACATATACACACAAACACACATTCGCCAACACATTCCCACATCCACACACCTATACACACATTCATGCCACAAACAGAAATACAAACATACTACATACTTTCGTGCTGGCACGTATGTTACAATGTGAAGGCTGATCGGACTATTAGATTTAACATTTTGTTTTATTCCTAAATGGTATTTCCTGTACATGATGCTTTTGGTGTAAGTATATTTAAAGTATGATGAAAGATTTGATCAAAATTATGACAGAACAGGTAAGGATTACTAGGGTCATGGGCCATATATGGCCCTGGTCACTGGCAGAATGAAAGACATTGAACTTTCACTCAATATCCTTCTCTTTCGACAAGCTCATCTCTCCTCCTTTCTGCCTTTCTTTCTCTTTTCCTCCTTTTTCTTCCCTCTTTCTTTCTCTCTCTCTCTGTCTCTCAGTGAAGATTTTGTTAAATCTCCAGTCTAGGACTATCTATGTTTTTTGGATCTGCCGAAGAAGAAATTTCAAAGTTTGATTGTGAATCTGGACTTGAGTCTTGCGAATCTCATTCCATCCCGATCTGCAACTGCGATGTCCCCGGAACAATATATCGTCAAAAAAGACCCCAATGCCAATACGCATCACGTACACATGCATGAAAAATACAAACACATGCTTACACGCACTCACATTCACATGCCATGCACATATTCTCATACATCCATATCAAAAGCATGCATAAACAACTAATACACTTACACGCATGCTATATGCACACATACTCATTCAAATTTGCCATATGTGCATACACTTACACATACGCACTGCTAAGACACATATACACACATACTTCATATCTGAATAAATAATTTGGTCAAGGGGGTATGAAATAGACTAGCCAGGTTTTTTCACCCCGGGCTATAAAATGGACTAGCCAAGATAATACCAAGGGCTAAGCTCCAGGTATAGTTTTGCAGGGAGTTTAATCTGGCCTGCTACAACGGCACAGATCGTGGAGGGCAAAACAGGGGCACTGCTGGGTATGCAATAAGAAGAGCGAGGCATTTTATTACTTTATTAATCATTTATACCTTTTTATCCCTTGCTCATAATTGTCTAACAGCGTCCAGGGTAATTATGAATCATTAGTATTTTGGCAATTGTTCGTCTGCTTTGGTGCTTTCCCGGCACTGGACGCGTTATGCGTAGCATATTGTGAGCGTGGTCCTAGCAGCGGCCTTGCTAATGCATTTTCTGGTGTGGATGATTTGTGATGATATAAGGTGTCTGTTCAGCATGTTGTTGCAGATGCAACAGATTCGTCGTTTACATTCAATATTTGAAAACTGTACTGTCGAAATCAGTAGCCGTGGAAAAAAAGGATTCCATTGAAAAATAGATACGGTCAGAATAAATTTCATTGACGGTACGACTAGCATTTTCGTCTAAAAAGAATATTTGGAGCATAGTTAAAACGTCTAGAAAAATCTGGGTTATTGCTGAACCCACCAATGTGAGACTTCATCATCATCATCATCATCATCACAATCATCATCATCATCATCAGCAGCAGCAGTAATAGCAGCAGCAGCATTTTTTCAACGCCCGTTGTTGAACATACACCTTCGCCACACTTCTCTATCGTGGGCATCGTGGAGCCATTACTTTCTTAATTTTGTTTCGCTCGTCTTTCCATGTAGTATTCTTGCAACATGACCAGCCCATTGCTATTTGATTGTTCGACGTCTCTGAAACCTATCTTCTTCTGGGTGTTTTGTGCTGTCTTGTGGTCTTTTCATACCTGTGAGGTTGAGCATAATTTTTCCATGGTTTTCAATTTGTAGGTTTGTTCCATGGTTGAATTCAATGTTTCAGCTCCATAAGTGATTATTTGGAGGATGTATTGGTTGTATACCTTCCTTTTTAGGATAAATGGGATTTTCTTGTTTTTGAAGCTTGTGCTTGTTCTGCTCAAGTCTTTCTATCCTAGGATGATTATACGCTTGATTTCTTCTTTTGTGGTTCTCATGGAGATTTACTGTCTTGGTTGAGTGTAATGGTTTATTTTCTTCAGTTATTTGTCTTCGATTTTGATCTTAGAGTAAAAAGATAAAGAACAAAAATACAAAACCAAAACAAAACCAAAAAAAAATGGGAAGAGAGCTCACCATGATAGCAAATAGTTTGTCACAAAAATCTTTTTTTGAAAGGCAATCTCTGGCTACAGATTCATAACGTATAGAATAGAGTGATTATTTTCGAATCATTGTTAGAAATATAGAATAATTCAAGTAAACAACTAGTTGACTCTAACCATTAGTGCAGAAATTTTTTCATTTATCTAAGTTCTTAAAAAAGATAAGCAAAGGAAATCCCAATTAGATTCAACACTTGCCTTTAGAAGTCGCTCTGGGCGTTTTTATTTGAAGTGAAAAAAGTTCTCCAAATAACAGATCGTTAATGATATATGTTTTAAATTTATCACATTATTGAAATTAAAATGTCCTCTTTCTTGTTTGATGTTTCGTGATTTCAGTTCTTTGGTTTTAAAAAGTGAGAAAGATCAGTATTTTATGGAATTTTGTCTGCAATTTCATCCAAATTATGTTTTTACTGATCAATAGAAGCAAAGCTAGGGTTATTGACCTTTTAAAAAAAGAAATACAGCAAAGAGGAATGTAAATAATCTGAGAATGACTTTTGGAATAAATCATCTTTGTTTTTAATCTGTAATAATTTACCATGCATCGAAAAATATACGAACATTACTAAGAATGAATCATTGAAAGAATTATTGCACTACAGTTTTTCATCGGTTAAATCCATTTTAATGTCTAATCTTCATTCCTAGTTACAACAGCCTGTCTTGTAGGAACAAACATAGTTGCATATGAATTGAACTTGAGTTCATTCTAAACTAAGCGCCATCCCAATTTGTATGTTTTTTGTGACTTACTATTTTAGCATTACCGGTGCTTGAATTACGGAATCAAAATGTGCTGTATTTGTATTAGAGTAGGTTAGATAAAAAGGAAATTGTTGTGGATAGCAAAGAGAACTTGGGACCACAGAAAACGAAATGCCACAGGATTTGTGAGACTTGCTGCGTTGGGAAACCGACGAATGAAAAGTCCCAGAAAAAATAGCTTTACATACCTTTTTACATGTTGTCTTCCGCTGAACAGTTCTCTGCAGGAGAGGTTGAAAAAAATCTGTTGTTGTGGAAATAAAAGCAATCCTGCATACACATACACCTAACTCAAAGACATCGACCTGGGTAAATGAACAATTCTGTTTATTAATTATTCTGATTGTACTATTGTCTCATACTTGTAAATACTCAAAGTATATCAAGGTCATCATTTTTTTAATTGTTATTCTTCCTCCCCACCCCAAATTTTAGTCCATGAAACTTCAACCAAAAGACCGTTGGCTAGTGGCCAGCCCGCACGCACTGGGGGCTAACCAAGGGAGCATTTGGTCTTCTCGAATCCCTCTTTTCGTTCAAAGATTTCTCAACTTCTGCAAACCGACCCATCACATCCTCAAATCAAATTTGCCAAATTTAGATACGTGACCAAATTCCTCCCGTTAAAATTTAATTGAATAAGTATTTCCAACTCCAGAAGAGATAACTTATGTTTATTTCATAACAACGAGGTTAAGGCTCTTGCTAGGCAAAAGTCAGACCTTGCATCTCTCCTTTCTTAATGAGTCCTATTGGATGTCAATGCTATTTACTGTATGTGTGTGCACGATACCACTCAATCTTCACGTATACAGCCCATTTTTAATACTTAAATGCACAAACATCCAGGTACATAAAGGCACATGTGTATACTAAAACAAATTATTGACCTGCAATTCTATCAAGGTTAAGTGATGACTCGGTTAACTATCGTCCAACACTATGTTAGGTATGTGAAGTATGTATGGTATGTATGTACGGGTATATGAGTTTACTACAGTTTTGGAGAGTTCATTTTACCACTTGATTTTCTTCATGCCTTCAATAACAGCTGCTCTTTTACAACATGAGCATTGCCCAGCTAATTGCTACTGCTACTGCTTTTATATTTTTCTCATCTAACTCTTTCTTTCACTCCCTAAATATCTCTGAATCCGAACACACCTATCTTTATAAGAGTTCAGGAAGTGTCAATGTAATTGTGAGTATCCAAAAGTGATATTCTTCAAGCAATGTATATTGGTGTCGCCTTTTCTCATCAGCAAACATCTGCCTTCCAAGCATTGCTCTTAAGTGCATTTCCAATTTGAAATTCGTGGAGCCTTTTCCCAGTTTTTGAATTGTTCACTACATCATAATCATCAGAAGCAGCCTTGAAGCCCGTTGTTACACATGAACATTACCCAGGATCTGCCAGGCCACTCAATCGTGGATGTTGCTGAATAAGTACTCCCTGAACTTGTCTAGTTGGTCAAGTCATCTGATTTCATGCCAGCCACAGTTTTGTACATGATTTCTGTGAGATGTAATGTTCAGTAGCTGACTGACATTCGTGCAACATCACCAGCACAATGCTATTTGAGCTTTATAATAGATTCTATGATGTCTTTGAGCCATGCTTGGTTTCTGATATATATTCCATGGAAAAAAAACCGAATCATCTTCATCAGACAATTTTTGAATATATATCCAATTTTCAGTTTTTATTTTAAGTCGTGAAATGTCACGTGTGATCTTTTGTGTATGATATCTTTATTCAGAGTCTTTAAGATATACGTTTATTTATGATTTTTGAATTTGTCTCTACCTTTTAAACAACACATACCATCGTTAAATCGTGTACCTGAAATGTTCTATCGGTATTATAACTAATCAATGATGACATAAACCAGTATACTTGTTTATGTAAGTACAGGTGTGCCCAAAATGGCTTAGCATCAGTTACAATAGGCAGGGGATTTTAAAAAAAATTGACATTGACCAACAGTTTCTTTTTTCAATTTGCCTCTGCCCAGGGTTTCCAGATCGCTTCTCATTTGGCCATGTTTCCCTGGCATTTTTTTCATTTGAATGACTTAAAACTATTATTTCTCTCATTGGTAAATCATGAAATGTAGAAATACAAGGATCCATTGTTCATCTGAAATATTGAGAAATACTGAATTTAAGTTCACCTCAACAATTCATAGCCGATATCATACCCACATTGAATAAATCTTTAATTGCATCTATTCTATGATCGTTCATTCTTGCTGAGTCATCGCTTCTAAAAGGCCCAGCTTCATCTCTTGATATGGATGGGGATGATGTAATCCAAAAGTAACTACCCAAACATAATAACAAGAACGTTTCCAAGAAAAAAAAGTTCCTACTGGGTCAACAGTTTCAGAAGACCCAACCACTTCATTTGTTTGAGTGAGGATGATGCGCTTCAGCAGCAACTACCCAAACAGAAATCCAAAACCTTCACCAAACAAGCAAACAACAATATACATTGTCAATATTACGCTAGGACACTCAACAGATGTACACTTAACCGATCTTGAAAACGAAACAGAAAACATCGAATGGGACATTATCGGTATAGCGAAATAAGAAGACCTGGAAAAGAACCAATCGACCAAAAAAGCCAATATTTTCTATACAACTACAGAAAAGAGAGGAGAAAGAAAAGTCAACTTAGCTTTCTTATTCCCAAACAACTCTAAGACATCATAATAGTATCCAAACTCTCAGTAAGGTTCACACCGGACATACAAGACAACGTTCGAACTTCACAGTCAACTAAAGAGGGGATAGACAACGTTTGCGATGACTTAAGCTCCATACTCTGAAAAGCCCAATATATTTCAACATCATTATGGGAGAATTCCAGAAATGAGGAAAGATGGAATGATTAATGGAATATTAAGTTTAATCATTATTTAACCGAACTGCGCAAACCACCCTCCACTTACCTTTATTGGTATTTCATCTTCACTTATCGTGTCTTCCGGCATATCTAGTATGCAAATGGCTTCCAATCAAGTCTGCGTAACCGAGTTTACGGTCTAGACTCAAAAATGGAGGAAGAAGGAAAACCAAAAAGTAGGGAAAAAAGAATTCTCTCACGAACTGTGGAAAATCCAATAGTGATAAAATTGAATTTACCCTGCCGAATGCAAGCTGCTTTTAAACGCTCACAAGAATTTTTCACTCGTAAAATAAATTAAATTAATGTACCTTACAGCCTTTATTACATTCTTCACAATAGCCCTCTTAAGATGTTGAGCACTCGTTTAAAAAAAGCAATAATGTATATATATAAAACAAAAGTATATATATATATATATATATATATATATATATATATATATATATATATATATATATATATATATATATACACACACACACAAATACGTGTGTGTCTATGTTTGTGTGTGTACGTGTGTATGCGTTTGTACCAAGAAATGGATATATACAGCAGACCGATTTGCTTTTATTGGTCAATCTATTTGTGTTGCCTTGGCCAAATGACACCCTAACCGTGTAATTACGGGGAATGATTCAAAACAAGAGTTCTTATATAATATAAAGCAATTCATAATCATATAAATGTTAAATATAAATAATGAATATATAAAACGAACCAATGTCACTGAAATCAAAACAGAAGCATTTTGTATGGATTGATTGCCCCCCCCCCATTTCTGTCAGTGTTTTGTCATTTCTTGATGTTTAAGCAATGACAGTAGTTCTTTTCTGAGAAATATATTGTTGTCGAATTGATTGTCTTATGGATTGTCAGTTACACTGTCAGGTGGATCGCCAAAAATATAGTTGGGATTTTATATTTGTATTTGCATTTCAGTTAAGCCATCATTTATCGACGAAAGTCCATGGGATTCTTCAGCTTTCCATCGTACTAGTCATGATTAAGGTAAATCTTCACTGCACTCGAATTATCTTTTCATCCCTTTCTTTAGGCTTCAATCTCCAAGATTTCTGAAGATAAAAAATTTGATTGTACCTTTACGAAGAATAGCACTCAGAGAACACTTACCACTGCCAATGTTGCTGTAATTAAAGCTACTTGCAATGCAGTGAATCGTAAATATCCATCGATCGTTTTTGAAAAAATATTCACTCCTTTGTTACCCCATGATTTGTACTTCCACTACATTTCATTAAATTTCATCGAGAGTTTTCTGATATTTTGTTATTGATACAATTGTACGTTAATCTGCCTCAATTTTTAATCAATCTTTGATCATTTTTTCAATATAGTCTATTCGTAACACTTTCAGAAAAATTTCAATGAAATTCCTCATCCACTTTTCGATGTATTTTATCTACATTAGTGAAAGATAAATCAACCCCGTAGTCCATGCCTGAACTCCTCATTGAAACTCATTTGGAACATTTTCAGATCATGCAAACAGACTAGCAATAATTCTACCTCTTTGGATCTTTGGACTACATCGAATGACTTTTTGAAGAGAAGGTATGTTCAGAAAAAAGAAAGGAATAAGCGGAAAGATATGTGATTTTTGCCAGTAGAAGGAGTCGTCTGATGTATATCTGGTGGTCTGCGCTGGATCGAGACAATAACAGGTCCTACGCCACTCGTAATTTGGGGACAGCCATATCAACGTTCTATTCTGCGTTTTATTGCATACATAAACAAAAAAAATATACACATGAACACCACAAACTAGGGCTGTTTGGTTTGAATCAAAAAATCTTTAAAAACATTGATTCAAGACAAAATTTGCTGTTTACCTCGAATTTCATGGAGGAAGGAAAGTGAATCAAATATTCATTTCTAATCAGGAACCGAGCAACAATTTTCTTATAACCGCAATAACATTTTCAAATAGAATCTTCTTTAAATAATTAAAGTGAAAATTGCCTTGCTTATTTTGCTTGAACATTTTCAAGTTCTTCAGCATGTCCAGTTTTTGCTCTGGTATTTCACTCTTTAGGTTTTCAGTCTTGCAACGAGACTTTGTATACCAAGTTAGTATGTTTTGCTCTTTTTTTTACATCTTTTGGCGTACTTGGATAACATCTTATTAAAGTGCAGCCATTTTCGATCTTTTTCACTTCCAGAAGGGCCCAGTTTGGTGGCCAATGCATTATTTGTTCATATACCTTAAAGAATTGAACTTTGCCGAATGTGATGCAATAAGACAAGGAAAGAGTTATCTTAGTACTTACCCTAATATCCCCCAGTACAGTTTGTTATTTACAGCGAAAACTTTGTCTTTGAAAATGTCTGGAACTGGTTAGATCTTTTCCACTCCCATCTTTTTTTTTTATTAATATCTAAGGCCACTTCTCAAATGAAATGACTGATATAGAAAAAAACTCGACAACAAATTATTCATGAGAAGAAAATGTTTACATTTATTAAACTCACTTACAACTTATTATATGTGCAATATTTTCGGTTATCGTAATTTTTTTTACATAAATAAGATCGCAGAATTGTCAGATGAAACCTACAGATAAGAATTTGGCAACTCTGCGTTATCCTCCTTTACATTCAGTCTTTCATTTGTCACAGCTTTGCTCATCCCTTTTACTCTGCCTCCCTAGCCGTTTATGAACAGGATTTTGAAAATTTCTGGAAAAAATACAATTTGAAGCATTCAAATCTGATTAAAATGGAGTATATTTGATTTTTTTGAAAAAAAATCAAAAGAATCAACACTGCCATAAATACACATTCACACATATCACATACACGCGAAAGCATAATATCTACACACATAGTACATACTCACATGTATACATATGTCAATTTTGCGCACACATATACTTATACATACTCACATCCACACACACTCACATACGTCACTATTGCACACACATACATATACGGATACCTACCATTTATACACATTAAATGCATATATGTATACACATATCTCACAAACATATGTAGCATGTGTATGTATTTGTATGTGTATGGCATGTATGAGTTTTCAGAATCTCCTTCCAGTGAGCATTTGATGATGGATATAATCTAAAGGAATACTAATTACGCAGAAAAAAAACTTATTCGAGTTGATTTCCTACCAGTGTATTCAACTGAAGAAACTAACATTTTCCCTCCGAACATTAAAATTCATTCTTCCATGCTGTATACCATCAAGCTCCTATCATTTGTTTTTATTGCACTTCTAATGATCAAATAAAGAATTTTTATATACATGGTGGAACGAAACCACATTCTAGCCGGTAGTAACGCCTCAATGGGCGATTCCTTTAATACACCTAAACAATTTGTTACATTGCATTCTCCTGACCCACCCATTACCTATCAGTTGGACAAATGGACCAGAGCCAAATTTTTAACCCTTTCCTTTGTTCCAGCCAATACAATGACCTTTCCCGTTGTATTCACTGTCTATTCATAGCTTTATTAAATTGTTCAAAATTTTTACCAATTTCACCGCCTTGATTGACCATTCTTACAAGTAAAGAAACGATTTTTGGTATAAAATCGATGAATCTTAAGGTTTCTCCTGCAATTCTCAAGTATTCCAATAATATTGTTCAGTGAAATACACACGCTGTATTTGTTTTAAAAGGCATTCTCATTGCCCAGAAAGGGAAACTATCTCGTTTATCAAACAATCTGTGGACAAACATTCCATCTTCAATTCTAATATCCAAACCAAAGATGGTCGATTGCATTCATTTGTGTTTACATTTCGAATCAAGGTCCACAAGATAGATATTATTATGCGATTTTCCAAATCCTCCTTCATCAGAGAACAGAAGTCATCAATAAATCGGGTAGAATCAAAAGATGAACGAGCTCGTTTTATATTAGTATATTATATCAATTCCAATAAGGACACCAATGATCTGATGAAATATTTAATTTTTTATATACATACACACACACGCACACACACACACACACATATATATATATATATATATATATATATATATATATATATATATATATATACACTTTCACACGTATACATACATACACACACACACACACATATATATATATATGTACATTAATATTTGGTATTTAAAAAAATGATTTCTGAATTCACTCATGTTAGACCACACAATACCTACAGAAGTTCTCAATGAATCCCAAAAATTTTTGTGGTAGAGCAATTCACGTTATAGCAGAGAATTGATTACAATCTGTTTCAGATGGAGCGATATTTTTTTGTTCGTTTTTTTTCCAATTCAGTTTGTATCTATTCATGCCTGTCCACACAAAATCATTGAATGTTCCCCATGGATTTGAATGGAGATAAGGGATAAAGAAACCAAACTAAATTTGGTTGCAGATCCAGGGATTCATTTATTATTGAAATATATATTTTTCCATTTTTTCCTTCTACTGTTAAGCACGTAGTCCTTACCTGCCCATACAATATCTCCGAAAAATATCCTTAAAATATTGAAGCAGGGTAAGCAAACGACGTGATATAAGTGTATATATTTTGGGATAGATCCAGTGGTGCGTTTTTGTTTGAATAAAGTTTTCTCCCCATTATTTTTTTCTTTCTCTTCATACATTCCTGCTTTCGTTCATGTCTATTCACACAAAATCTCCAATAGTTCTTGAAGGATTTAAAAGGAATTTCATGGAAAAGTGGGCTGCAAGGTAAAGTATGAGTGATTTAATTTTGGGATGCAACCAGCAATTCGTCTGAATAATGTTCTCATACACTCATATATTTTCATGAGAAAAAAATTAATATCAGTAACTTTGGAAGAAAAACGAACTCACCTAGGAAAAATTACATAACCACTGCATCATGCTCATTTTTTATGGCTTTTGAATTATTAGAAAAAATTAATAGCTGCTTCTCGAATTCAGTTCTTTGTTGAATATATCGCTAGAAAGGAGCTTTCATGTTTGTGTCGTTCCCCATAATTTTGATGAGGCAGTAGATGTCACATTACGAGCGCAAAGGGTTAATACCGGCCACACGCATCATAGTCAAAGTGTACACTACTCATTTCAAATGCCCTTACTCTCTTTTAAAAAAGGCAGCAGCCCATCTGGTACGTCTCCTGATTAAATGGCTTTTGGCTCTTGGACTAATAGTGGCAAATTCAATTTCCACATAAGGATTCTATTTCATTTTCCATGCTGTTGCAGATTCCATTGTTCCATTGTTACGTGATGGACGCCTTAACACTGCTAATGATGATTGAATTCGAGAAAAAAAAATCGTAGTGTCAGGTAAACACAATAATTATGATTATAAAAGAATGAATATTCTGGCTTTCTTCGTTTCACTGACTGTTGGGGAAGCCTCCACGGCAGTACTTTGAGAAAATTGAAGACATGCTTATGTAAGGATGTGAGAAAAAGAAACCTGAAAATTCGAAATATGCAAGACAGAATCGAAATAAAGCACCGACACCCATCACACGGTCTTCACAACAACGTTGGGCCTCATATGATACTTGAAATCATTGAAATCCGATCTGACACACCATTGATTTCGAAATGCATTATCGAAAAAAAAAAGTATGTGGAAAATGTATATCTTGGCCGTTTTTCAGAATAGTCGAATTATTAAACTACACAGAGATACATGTATTTTATCGCTATATATATAACATGTATTTCCGTGTGGGGTATTTCAAAATCAATCCCAGTCTTACACAAACACCGAGTAGTACAGCATGTAGTATGGTTTGCAATTGAAGTAACAACTTTAGTAAATCTGTCTTCAAAGTAATTCTGCAAACCATCAAGTGACTGTCCATGCCATATATACAGTACAATGATTCATTTTAATGTAGATCTTATCAATAGTACTTGCCACAAGATCTAGGGATAACTCTCAGTAAATACTTGACACACATTTTTTATATCAAAAGTGGTCATGGGAAGAAGACATCAATAAAAACCCTTTTTTGAAAAAAAAGTATGGTAAAGAAAATATACAAACGTTTTATCTTTTTCCTTTTTTTCTAGACTCTTTCAACAGGTATATGGCAATATTGACCTCACAAAACGATTAGCAGCCAAGTTTTTAGTACTTGATTAGCTGCCAGACATTGTGGTATACGTCAAAGTGACTCCCTCCTCGACAATTTTCAAGGTGGAGTTTGATGTTGATCTCTCTCCCCCCTCTCTCTCTCCTCTTCAGTTTAAACAGAGCTGGGCCTGTTCAGTAGAGTTTTTCTGTGAGTTTTTTAAATTGTGTGACGGAACAAAATCTTTTGTTTTACCACGAAAAAGTAAGGCAAGCTTCAGTGAAGACTTGTTAATTGAAAAGCACGCCATGGATGTCTCCTTCAAGACTGCAGCAGGAAATCTAGGTAAGTCAAAACTGATCTCAACAGGGAAGTCAGACGCGTTACTGTGATCCGACGATTGCACGAGTTAGAATTGACAGCTTGCTCCCCAGCTATTGAACCTTCCACAGATAATAAGGAAAGAAAAAGCTAAACTTGATTATCCAGAAGAACATGTTGTTTGGAGGGATGGCAATTGGTATAAATTTAATTTCAGTGATGGAAGTAAATTCAATTTAGATGAATGATATAAGAGACAATTTGCTCGACGTTGCACGGGCAATGGAGCTGAATCAAAGTGTGTCAAGTGATCTGGTAAATGTGGAAGTAGGAGGTGTCTCGCTATTGGGGATGCTCTCTTCTGAAATTTTTAGACATATTGTAAGAATTGATGGGACGCATAAGTTAATGCTAATGTTATCTATGTACCAAAAAACCGTCTTGGGAAGAATTGATAAATAAATAACTAAAAACATAGATGCGAGATATGAACCAAAGCAGTCATGTATCCAAGAGAAAGTCCTGACACCGCAACATCTAGACCAGTGAGGCCATATGCCACCCCTTTTCTACAAGTATCTCTCAATCAGTGAGCCGTTTTCCTGCAGGACAACACTCATGCCACCCTCCGACACGAGGGAATGATATGTATGATTGAAGGAACATTGAATTTATGAAACAGCGTTCAAAAGGTTCTGAGTTGAATACTATCGAGAACTTGTGGAAGAAGACAAGGTTATGGATCAAAACTCAAGTTCTGTGGCTGACTTTTCGAAAAAACAAATCAACTGGAAGATGAATAATGAAGAATAACACCTGATCGTTGCAAGAAGCTTTGGTGTGCTGAGTACATTGCTTATGGAAATATCTACAGTTTATATTATTTGTTATGGACTCCATCAATAAAATGATAATATATACTTCTTCTATCATTTCGACCACTGTTCTCATTGCCAAATAGAGGTATTTTTTTTTAATATCTCCCTTTTTATACCAACTTTCGATAAATGTATATCCGTACATGGTATATTGGACACAAGCTACGCTTTCTATGGAACATCCTATAATAATTACTACTCATAAGAATTACATTTGGAAAAATCATTTTCTTATTTTCATTGATATTCATTCATACTATATGTTTATATATCATTGAGTCATCCACAGACAGCTGTTTCGATGTATAACATCGCTTCAGTGTGGCTATAGATTTTCCATTATCCCCTCCAGTACTGCGAGGCAGAATTGAAACATTCACTTCAGACTTGCAGGCCGATGGACTACAAAAATGGACAGTCAGTAAAGCTGGATTTAAGCAATATATTTATTTACAGAGAAATCCCTCATCCACCAAGGTGCTCTATTCCTATGGAAAAGCATTGCATTTGCTTACAATGGATGAGTTACCTCACTTAAAGAGTGCTCAATCCTGAATATATATATATATATATATATATATATATATATATATATATATATATATATATCACTAATTAGATTCATATTTGTTTCAAGAGGCTGTTTCCTCTCGTGGTCAAGCGTCCAATGGGAAAAATAATTAAATTTTATGAGTATCAAGGTCTGAAGAAGAAGATATATATGTATATAGTACAAAATGAGGCCTGGAGAAGGCAGAAACATGAGCTAGTTTGTGTAGCGAATCCAAATTTTACTATATATATATATATATATATATCATAAAAATGTGTGTGTGTGTGTGTGTGTGCGTGTGCGCGTGTGTGTGTGTATGTGTGTGTGTATGTATTTGTGCATGTTTCTGCCGGTATGTGTGTATAACAGTAAGTAAGTTCCCTGTAATACTGGAGGATGGAATTCAGGAACAAAAAAATTTGTCAAACATCACTTCACACAATTTTGTATTGTGACTTGGGTCACAATTATCAACTCGAGACTATAAAGATTTGCAAGGAAGAACACAGGTAAATCCTCATACATGAATCTTACAGAAGTGGAATATGGCAGCTTTATGTCTACCATAACTTAAGCATACATGAATAACCATGAATTATGTATATCAGATATGAAGAAATACAAAAGGTATCAATTAACTGTCTACGCAACTACGAAAATTTGGAAAAATTAAAGATAATTGTATTTGTGGCATATAGAGTGACAGCGTAATAAGATTTCTCTTTCAAACATAAGTGCTTGACTTGAAGTCGAATATTATCTTGATGTGCTACGTGTGAGCAATAGCACCCATATAAAGGTATACTAATGTGACTAAAAAACCCCAATCACTTTGTCTTTATTCAGCAACTAACCCTGTATAATTATCTTTATATTTATCATTTTAATAGATTTTCAAAGTTGTATAGATAATTTATGAACACCTTGTATACTGAGTATGTCAAAGATTGGACTGTCACTACATCTGCAAAAATCTGGCATTCCTACTATGATGGGAAACTAACAAAATATTTTTGGGTGCTGTGAGATATTGCCCTGGCATTGTCGACTACTTATAATGGCATACATGTTTGGAGACACCTCCAGTGTTTTTTGCAGCAATAGTTGTATTGATTTAATATAAGTTGTCATATTTCATGTATATGTGTAAGTATATACGTACACATAGGTTTATGTGCTCGTAAAAGAATACATACATTTGTGTTGAAGTAATTTTGTAATCTTTTGATACGTTATGGCAATTTAGCTACGTTGCTTGCTGAGATGGCCGCTTAATTTCGTGCAGCGCCCGTAGTTTGCAATTAACCCTGGTTAAAAAGTCGATACTTCATAATGTCCATTTTTAAAGCAGACAAATCAGATAGGCTAAGCATAGACGTTTTCCAACCACCCATTTTACTCATTGGTCCCCTGCTGGACCATGCTGAGTAATTCTCTATAGTGTTGCAATTTTATGTTAGTTTTATGAGATAAGATGCTCAGTGATTATTTTGATAGTCAATACAATATGGGAATATGAAGTAATATTTTAAAATGTCATGTAATTATTTGCCATTTAGTTCGTATAAATGATTACATTCATCGTGTCGTAATTTGCCTTATTCATGGTGTCTGACAAGCAAGTGTGTTTATCAACAAGAACAATTCGACGTAATTTTAAAGCCCATATTGTAGCAGAAATTTTAGTTGAGATATCGATGGAGAAAAAAAAACAGCTTCTGAGCAGGAAAAAATGTGTCCAATCTCTTGCTGTAAAACAATTGTGAATATTTATAAGATTTGGCGAATTATGTTCTATGTTGGCATTTTGTGACTTAAACCGCGTAGCTCCATTATCAAACCTTTTCATATCAGGCCTCTTCTGCAAAATATCAATGCAACGGATGACTATCTGGATAACTATAAAAAAAACGTGTTAAATGAGCCAGCATATCAGGCACTTTTGCTCTGGCCTGAGCAAAATTTATTCACTTTTTAAAAATTTTCTAAACGTTGTTGTCTTTTGCAATTGACTGCTCATTATTAATGGGTGAATTGATATTGTGACTTTGTTGCCAGATGTTGTGTTAAGAGCCTTCTTTCATAAAACAGATGTATTTTAATGACTATCAATATTTTACCAATTGAAATTGATTGCTATAAAACAAGTTAGATCCCATAATAGAGGCCTCCGTGAAAAATCTTTTTGGAAGATTAAACAACTCCTTTCAGTAATGTTTCTACGCACTTTTCCAATCCATTGATTGTCCAGTCAGGACGCTAGACTCATCAGATTACATATTTGCAATATTCCATATGATCCACACTTCTTTTTAGTTCGAGAGGTTTACTTCTAATTGTCAAAAGAGACATTCAGGAGGATTGATATTTAATAACGATATTCAGAATGAAGGTTTTGTAGGTGAATCTACTTTGGTTGATTGAGCGTTATGATAATTGTGGAGTAAACCGTGGTGTAAAAAGCTTTCAAATCTTGTTAATTTCTCAGTGCACAACTCTTCGCTGTGTTATGCACTGTGGGCAGCAGCTGGGTGATGTCCACCTTTCAACACTATTACAAATGATTCTGGCTACAATTTCAGTTACGGAAGCATTCACACACACACACACACACACACACACACAGAGAACATATATATATATATATATATATATATATATATATATATATATATATATATGACGTACTTTTTGTCTAAATAACTGGTGATAAGGGTTAATGCAGCAATTTGGATTCATATCCTTGTTTATTTGAAGAATAGCTTGAATTTGAGCTCAGTTTCTCCATTCCGTTAAACTTCTAATTTTTTGTTCCCATGCATACACAAACACACACTCTCTCTCTCTTTCTCTCTCTCTCTCTCTCTCTCTCTCTCTCTCTCTATATATATATATATATATATATATATATATATATATATATATATACACATACACAAACACACACACACACACACACATATATACATATATATTTATATATTGAAAAAAACAATGGAAAAAGGATAGGGAAAACTTAAAACAGTTTTTTCTGCGTTATCACGAAGTCTGGATAATGCTCTAATAAATTCTGATTGATACTTCACCTATTCATTTCCAAAGGTATTAAGCACTTTAAGTTAATTGAAATCAAATTTGCTGTTATTTCTTGTTGAACTGCCTTAGCAACACTCCACTTTATTATACATGTGTGTTTTAGTGTGTTCCAGAGCTCGACATTTAACCAGGAGACTTGGAAAATTGGATCATTGCTCCACTAAACCACTCCAAAAATGCTTTTTACTAATTTTTTTTTCCAGAAAAAACAATATATTTATATATATATATAAATATATATATATATATATATGGTTTCATCTTACAGGCTATATACACATATATAATGTGATTATGTAAGCTTGTGTCGTCTTACTGGCAAATTCCCCTGTCTCATCTCTCTTTTTCGCGATTGGCTTTATTACTGCGTTTACTGTCCCAAGGGCACCGATCGATTAGCTTCCGCTCCATCTGTTGTCTTCTCTTCTATTTTGCTGAGGGTCAAACCGA
>OY735201.1:62328343-62383343 GCA_963457665.1 Thysanoteuthis rhombus
CTCCATGTCACTCAGATGCAATCACTCACATACACATGTTTATACACTGACGCAAACATTCATACTTAATCCCCTTCTCTCTCTATTTCAGTTTCACATGCATTCACATAAGAGCGCCTGGTAGTTATGCATTTCATTTCTAATAAGATTAAATTTCATCAGATGTTCCACTCGTATCACCTTGATCTATACTACAGTAAGCTCATAGAATATCTCTGAGAGTTGCGTATCAGCCAACGATGTCAGTGGTCGGTGTTCAAACACAGATAAACCAAGATATTGAATTCTGATTTTCAAAGTGGAAGCCACCGTACCCACTTGAAAGATCAGTGTTACACAATGTACTTATTTTTGTTTTCACATGTTTGGCTTTTCGTTGTACGATGTCATGTTTTTACGTTTAGTGTGAGATTTTAGTTCTACAAAAGTCTGTAAAACTAACCAACGGCATATCTTTCGATCTTAGCTGCAAATCTCACAAAGCCATTAATGTTTGTTACGTTCAGATATTTTTATATAGTCCTGCTGGCTATTATGAAACTATGTAGTTCCATCAAAATATCTCAACCTCTATCATCATCATCATAAGCATCATCATCATCATAAACATCATCATCATAAGCATCAGTCTTTTAACGTCCGTTGCTGACCCCAACCCTCCCTCAGGATTCTCCACACTTTTCCATCGTGGGCGTCGCGGAGCAAATACTTTCTCACCTTGTCTTGCTACAGTTTTGTGTTTGATCTCTGGGGTTCAACTTTTTGAGTCCTAATATAAATTGGCTGTCTGGCATTCTATCTTGTTGTGAATCCCCAGAGATCACATGCACAACTGAAACCGGCAGAACGCTAGATTGAGAAGCGAATTAGACAAATTCAGAAAGTATTGTCTCTGCGAGGCCCACGATGGAGATGTATGGTAAATCCTGGGGGAGGTCTATGTCCAACAACGGATGTCAAAGGACTGATCTCTGACATGATATAAATATTTACTAATCTAAGTTTTTATTGGACTGCTACGAAGACATCTACTGTGGTTAGATGTTTGCAAACCTTCTCTTGAATTCATTGTTTTTTTTTTCTGAGTTTAATATTCATTTAACGTCCTATGACTGTGACTTTATGATCAATTAGATGACTTGAGTATGTTTTACTGGTTGAGGAATTTGTGTATTGACTATCAGCAATATTTTAGGGCATCCTATAAAACATAAAAAAACAGTTTTTCTTCAAGACAGGTAGATGCATTCCACGCAATAATTATACTTGTTTATTGGTAGCTGACTGAAGGAAACTTACAAAATATCTTAGTCAGACACAGTGACATATTGCAGGTTTTGGCAAGTGGGAGTGAAATGGGGTTACACCAATCTTTCAAGTGGGAGGACTCTTATTTCGTTTCAAATCATCATTTAAAAACGTAGCTTTTTAAAGAAAATTAGGCTGGGATACCAACGGTTGACAGTAGAAAACAGATACCTAACTTTGGTTTGATATAATGTGTTATTTGGTGACACGTATTGTTCTAATCAATTCTTAGGAAATAAATGTCATCTTGACATACAAAATCACGATTTTGGTGTCCGATTTTGTTCTATGAACCTTAACTCTATTTTCCCAATCACCAAAGTTTGCTGGGAAAAAAATGACACCCGTGTGTTACAGGTTACTGACTTCAATTGATCGATTCATTGAGTATGAATTAAATAAGGTCTTTCAGAACAATCTGCCGCCTCGTTTACCGACTGAAATATTCCTTTTAATGGTAAAAAGCCAGAAGTCAGAAGGAGCAAAATCTCTATTGTTTGGGAGCTAAACTGACATGGACGATGGGATATATTGCCAGAAACCCTGACCGTTACGTGAAGAATGGGTGAGCTCGTCCATTCAGAATAGAACGGACAAATAGTAGGGGATCCCATTCAATGGTGTCACAGTATCGACTGGATAACTCCACGGGGAGGAGTTAACTCACGTTCAATCAGCTCAGTTTCCATATTACATAAAAACCATGAAACTGGACTATTCGATATATTTGGTAATGGTCCGTGAGTGGAGCTGGCTGAGAATTACGATGCAGTAATCACTATATCTTCCTTAATGGATGCATATATGCATCTCTGGTCGTGTAAACATGTGCTAGTATACGAAACTCTTCTCATATAGCTCAAATGGTAACACTACATCTTCCAGTTCTCAGGCACAGGTAATAACTTCTAGCACTACACTATTGTTTGAAATCTCCAAATTTATATTGTCTACTAGTCTATGTAGAAAGAGAGACAAGTAGAGGGAGACAAACACATCCACACACAGGCTCATGCATACATCTCCTCAACCCCCCCCCCCCTACACGCACACATGGTAGAACTGGTCAAATGATCATTAAATTTTGCGTACAAAGACCACTATGAATTCTTACAATCGATCTATGAAAAGAAAACCGAACTTGAGAAATTAGTCTCTATTTAATGGAATAATCAAAAATAGTTGGTATGTGCTCCCTCTTTGACAAACTCAGGCAAGCTAATGGAATCTTCAAAACACAGCATGACGGACACAAAACGGAATGCATTAGTTGAAATAATGATTTGTCCTTGTGGACAATTCAGTTGAAATTAAACTAATCGTACGGTGCACTAATAAGAACGATTTTCTTTTCACTTGGAGGCAAAACTACGGATCAAAGGAATTCCTAGATGGGCCTGCTGTGTGGCTAGAGTAGCTACATATGTCTAATCAGCGCTCAGGGTTGGTATTCGAATTCATAATTTAGGATGCCGGTTTTCAAATGAGACTGACCCTCCTTATTGAAATATTTGTAGAACGCAAGTTCCTGAACCCTTATTCTACCGAAAGTCCTTTTGACGAACTGAGCTCAGTTTAGTAAATACCTGATCTATGAATTATTTCATGGGAACGTTGAGAAATCATGTTATCAGAATTGTTTCAAATTGAGTTGATTGATAATAGTTACATTTATGTTAGATATCTACAATACAGGGAAGAAGACTCTTTTTTTGGTCATAAGGTTTTCTTATGAATAGTTTTTTCTTACATTGCCGAAATACGTTAGACATCCTTGCTATGATATATTCTATTAAAATGTTGAGTATTTTGAATATCAATATATACGATGATATAACTCTGGATTCGCAATTTATAAGGGCACACACACGGACTAGTCAAATCATTTTCCTCCTTTAATTTTAGTTCGATAGAATGGTTGAGTTGAAACAAAACTCTAGTAATGGAAATTCATAATATTTCATCTTGTTTCCCACTTGAAGCATTGTAGTCCCCTTAATTCTTCCCTACAGTGTATTTCCAAGCATTCTTTGGAAGGAGACAGCGTAAATACACATGAGAAGCAATATTTATATTACAGTCATGTGACTAGTTTGGGGCTTACTTCAAAAAAATATTGCTTCACTCTTGAAAGTCAAAAAAGAAGGTATGATTCCCCCCAAAATAGAAATAAAAATAATTTATGTACTGAGTTATCTGGATGTGCATAAGTTTGATGACGTCACTTTATATGTAGATCATAAGTTTTGAAGAATTCAATCGTTGAGCTTTTTTGAAAGCCTATTTATAAACGAAAATAGCCAGAAAGTTGACGGTGACGGGCATATGCTTGTAATATACAGCAAATATACAGCACACAATTATAAATAGAATTGATATTCTTCTTTTTACCCATTTATATTTCGTGTCAAGTATCAAATCGGCGCTGGAATACTAGTGGTCATTAGTCATAAGATGACGTAACCTGTTGAATGACTACATGTAGAGAGGACGGGATAGCAGGATGGCAACAGATTGGTGTTCAAAAACCTATTTCTTTATTACCAATTCTGTCTGTTCGCTCTAGCAGTCAAAGAGTCTGTCGACAAAAAGTACTGTTATAAAAATACCAAGAACAAAGAGTACAACTAGGAATAAAATTATATGATGGGACGGTGATCTGCCTGAGAGCTAACCCAATTCAAACATGGCAATTTCATGATAAGACTATTGTCAAGATATCAGGAGATTAGATAGAACGTAGACGTTCATGCCTTCCCCATTGGTATCAATGTGAAGTGAATACATACAAGCTATCTCAGCCGAAACTCAAACTCAGTTTACAGATTGTGCATATTGCACCAATAATCATACCGACCATTCCCGTACTATAAACTGTCCTATAAATACCAACATGTGTCGAAACTAGCATTAGGAAAGAGATCGGTAAAGATTCCCAGCGAAGAAACGGGTTTTAACGGGATATTCAGACTCTGGTTTTCATAAAAGCGCACAGGAAACATTTTCACGCAACTTATAATAATGAATGTTTATGACTGTAGATAAGTATGTTGAACGCAACGTTTTTCTAAATATATGTTTTATGGGAGAGATTGGAATGTACGCGTCTCCATTTAATACCTTCATTTATTTCCAATGTATATTGATGCCGATATAAAAGTATTCAATCCCAAGTAAAAAGATGAATTGAAGTAATTGATAAACAAATTGAATTGGTGGGAAGGAAATCGATACTCGCTTAATGGAACCAGTCGAAAGGTCCTTAGAATGCCAAGAGAGAAAGAAATGAAAAGTGGATATATCTATCTATAAATACGCTCGCTTGCATGCATGTAGATATATCAATTGGTGAAACTTATGTACACGCACACATACATACACAAACACAGACACATGTGCATATGCAAGTATCTTGCAGACAAATCAATTTCTAATGTGTATATACGAGGTCTGTCCATAAAGAAACCGAACAATGATAAGTTTTAGCATGCTTGTGACTTTAATATTATGAAGCAATGATATTGACTGTTTGTATAAAAACCTACATCAAGCAACATTGGTTAGTATTTGAGCTAAACTTGTCGGAGCGAATGTGCGTTTAATGCTACAATATGAGGGCTGATAAGGACTCTTTATTCGAATATTCCATTTTATCTTTAAATATCCTATTTATTTATGAACTACATTTTTTAATTGAAGATACTTTCTACGTAGTTATATCTGAAGTATTTATACATATTTAATCAAATGTAAGTTACAGAGTAACCCATTTCAGATGCAAAAAAGGTCTATAAGAACATCATAGGTAGATTCATTGACAAAATAATGTATGTTTGCTTGGAACCCCTGCAGATAAATAGCCAGTCACATCTACCCGACTAAGAAGACACCAAGAGAAGGAAAGTAAAAAAGGGTTGAAATAAAAAGGACGTTGTATTAGGAATTTCAGATATAAGAAAGATAGACAGTAAGTTTTCCCGCGTGAGAAACAAAAGAAAGCAGGAGGAGAAGAAAAGAAAAAAGGGTATATAATCATTTAGTTCTGGTTTCTGGTAGAAGAAGAGGGTAAGTTAATTCAGTAGAACAGCAAGAGAAAAAAACCCTTGTCTTCTGGCAGTAAAATGATTAACCTTTCACTCTCTCTCCCCCCCCTCTCTCTCTCAGCAAGTTGGCTCTCTCTCTCTTTTTCGACAAGTGAGGATTTTGTTTGGTCTTCAGACAAAGACTATCTTAGTTTTCCGGTTGGCCGAAAAAGATAAATCAAGGTTCGATTTTAAATCCCCACATGCGTCACTCGTTCCTTCCTTCACCGTAGCTGCAGTGCAGCTAGAACGGTACATAGTCGGAAGATGACCCTGAACCTTTATCCCTCAGTGATGCGCTCAGCGTGTACCGAACAAATAAAGGATTTTGAAGCATGATGCAGTGGTAGGAAATCCCATTTCAAATTCAGAAAAAATATTTCTGGGTAGTTTTCTAATGATGTGATCAGCTTATCAGGTAGGCTGTCTGGGGCTTACGCAATGTCACGAGTGTTAGTAGCATTTTAACTTGGGAGAACATCCATCTAACCGAATTTGGACGGCCTTTCACGGCGCCGGACTAAGATAACATTCAAATAGTGCGTGCAATGATTCGTCAGAACCACCGACTGAATGTCCACAAAGTGTACGAAGAGGTTAAATTCTAAAAGGAAGTTCAATCTGATGCTTTTAAAAGATAGTCTTATTATGCATCGCGTTGCTGCAAGATTTGAGCTGCGTCTGCTGACAGATGAACAAGCTTTTGGCGAAGCACGAGACAACTCTTATCCCTCAGCCGCCTTACTCTCTCGTTCTGGTCTCTGTCGACTTTTTTCATCCAAAAAAAAATTGTCGATCTCAGACGATTGAGGAAACAAGACGCTTGGATGTATCAATGGATAGATTGAGGAATTTTTATCAACTTGAGTTGCTTCGTGTTAGTTTTCGTTACATCGTACTTGTGAACGAAAATACCGACTAATTCAGCGCTGAGATTATACTGCGAAACTATTTTGAGTGATGGGAACTTGCATCCAAACCATTGCCTCTTGCCAGGACTACAGATGTTGCAGACTAATTTGAAAATGCCCAAACCAATAAGTCGATAAATTGAGAGGTTGTTGAGTTTTGTGCAATCATAAATTTGTATCACAACTGAAAATCATAAATGAATTCATGATTTGTAAATTGTGTCGTGGACATGAAATAATTAGATGTACATTCAATTATTTTGTAATTAGTTGTTGGCATGATTTATATTCCTATCTGCACAATCAATGCTCCCTGAATAATATTCCATACAAAATTATAATGGATGTAGAAGAAAAAGAATACTCGATCTGATCTTTTTCGGTAATTTTCTTGATAAAATTTTTTGCATTAACCGAAACTGCATGAAGCTGAAAGGAAATACCATTAATCTATGAGTGAAAATTTTGAGCGTTCCCAAGCACCAAAAAAATGGTGATATCTCAGATTTAGTCATCGGAGCTATTTGATGTAGGAGAGCAGAGATGTTTGTGAACACTGCTTTTTTAACAGCTCGCTGCAAACTAGACATTTAATGCTATTTTTGCTTTTTGCTTCATTTTTCTCGTGGTAGTGATGTCTCCCTTGTATGTTTAAGTTAATCGTAATTTTGTATAGGCTTAATTAACCGCTCCACATGTATAATTATAAGGCCGCAAGACTGTTTCCTGCTGCTGATGTTGATGGTTGTGGCCCAAACAGTCAAAGTTGAACATAAGGGTCATATATTTTCCAAGCTTTTTGCATGTTCATGTTCGCAGGTATACATATTTAGCCACCAGCACGCAAAAATAATAATGTGCACACAAAATATTTCAAGTTCTGTGGATGGCTTACTAGGTTTGTATAGATTTATTTATATTGATCCCCTTTGTCGAATTCAAATTCTTTCAAAGAATCATTTGGAACAATGGTCATGAATATGATTCACCTCTGGACCTAAGAGAAGAAGGAACTACCTGAAGTCATTGTCATCTTTGGTCACGGAGAACGAACAGGATTACCTGTACCATATCGTTTACAAATAAGTTATTAAATTTTGATCCATAGATGGGAAAATCTGGTGACAGATTACTTCTTCATCATCAACAGCAGCAGCAGTAGAAGCAGAAGTAGTCTTTTAACGCCGTTGAGTATAGACCTTCCCTTAGATTCGCCAGATCTCTTTCTCATGGATGTATTGGAGCCAATACTTTCTGAACTTGTCTAGTTTTTCACGCCATCTCATATTTTTCTGGCCACAGTTTTTTCATATGATTTTTGTGAAACATTGTTGTGAGTTGTGATGTCCATCGGTTGTCTGAAAATCTTGCAACATAATTTGCCCAACGCCATTTGATTTTTCTAATGCATTCTATGATATCCCTGACTCAAGTGTTTTCTGTAAAAATTTTGCTCTCTCCATGTAATGACTAGCATCATTCTGTGCACGTTTCATGGTTGAGGATCAATCTTTTGGTCAGGTTCCATGTTTCATCTCCGTAGGTGACAAGTGAGAAAGTACATTGGTTGAAAATTAAAACTGCTGAAAGCTTGCCGTACTTCAATGATTCCAAATAAAACTTTACCTTTTAGAAACTTTCGGTGTCCATTCCATTTCCTCTCTTTAAAAAAAAATCATTCTCTTCATCTCTAATTTTTTTCCACCATTATTATTTCTTTTTTTTTTTACGTATAGTCGTGTATATCTCTATGTTAAAAAAAGATTTCCATGGAAAGACTGATTAGAGACCCCCTGGTAATGATTTCGCTAGATTAAAATCTGTTCACTTTAAAAAAAAGGTTCAAAGCATATCTTTGCTTCGATCATGAAAAAATAATCATTTACTATAGGTTAGCAATGGTGACATAGAATACAGAACATTCTATTATATAAAACAACCGACTATGTTTCTCACTGTGAACCCCCATCAACATTGGCAAGGCTAAAGCATACATACTCACCGGATGTACGTGAATCTTTTAAAGGGGAAGGTTTTTGGGAAGATCGTTCAAATGTTTCTACAGGAGGGTTTTATTCACAACATGACTATAATGTTGAACTGAAAGCTTACATTCTTTTCATTCACATAAAAACATTCTATAATCTATCAAATTAGATTACATATTTCAGTGTATAAACAACTCGCTGCAACTGTCACTGTGTCTCCAGTTTATTGGTTTTATAGGGAGTATTCTACTTACAATGTAATTTTAATGCTAAATTGAACTCAAATTTTGAAATAAGAACGCTTTTGGGGAAAAATCTTTTCGAGGCTTTTCCAGGGTGTTAAATTAATGATGTAACAAAAATACTAAACTGACCCCTCTTTCTGTTTAATATATATATATATATATATATATATATATATATATATAATACTTGCTAGAGTGGTTTTTGTTTAGTTCATAATAATTTGTCCAATAACTTCTACAAATAAATTTCAGTACATTACACTTATTTTGCATTCTATATGTGAGTTTCTAGCAGCAGTGAATTCGGGGTAGCGGGTACTGTAGTAGATTTTGTCCTTTTGCAAGACCTTTTAAAGCTTAGTAAACAATATGGTCACATAGCAACATACCAGAAATGCTCAAATTGCAATGGGCTTGATACGAAATATGCAGAAGTGTGACCGTAAAAATAAAGATGGCCTGGAGAACTAGTTAAAAAAGTATTGGCCCGGCAGACCCCAAAAGAGAAAGCTTTGGCAAATCTTGTGGGGGTTATGTTCAACAACGGACGCTAATAAGCTAATGATGATAGTAAAAGCGTTTTTTCTTTTGACATTCTCCTAATTTGTGAAAAAGTGAAAGGGAACTAATGCATTCAAAGCAACCAGAGTTGATTTGATATCATAAAGATTCATTCAGTGAAATCAGTTCAAAAAGTTTGGAAATATCAATTGGTTTTCTTGAATAAGTCAACCGAATTGAAGAAAAAATATGACAAAAAGGACCTCGGATAAAATAAAAAGGAAAACTCATTAAGATAAGCATCGCATTACCCAGCTTCTATTGACCACGGACACTTAGACTTTTTTGAAATGACCTGAAGAAACTTGACTATCGTTTAAGAGGCATGTAAAAAAAAAAATGACTGAAAATATTTTTGCTAAAATCATGAGCAAACGATGAACAACTGAGAAACTCTTAAAACCACGTGTTTTCATCGCATTAATTTCCGTACTCTCATCGGTCATTACTATTATATGGGATACAAATCGACTTTGACCGGTATCATGTACTAATTCCTCCAGTATTAAGAGCCCTTCTTGTACCCTGATGGTTTGTAAGTTCATCATTGTAGCTTTTTTCCAGCTTAGTCGAGACCTATTCGCCTTGTACTTGAAATAAAATATATTCACAGGTGATTAGTGGTGTTTTTGTTATGACAAGAAAACCGCCAAAATATCATTCTAGAACTAAAAAGACCTGAATTATGTGCTTCTATAAACACTAAATCTGATGATATTTTTGCTTCAATCTAATACAGATTGAAGAAATCAAAAGACGATTTAGGGGTTATTCATTTGTATTTGTTTTTAATGGGCATATTTTCACGAAATAGTTTACAAAATGTTCGAAAATAGCATTAAAAGTTAACATTATTGGCGCAAAGTTTTTTTGCATAAGTATAGAGTTTTCCTCTCTAGGTGAAAAGTAATATTTTCTTATCTTTTCCTGAACTTTCTGTTTATGTAAATTCGTTTTTGATGATGTCGTATACTCACTTAAGCAAGTATTTAGCATCTAAGTCGAGAGATCAACTATATTTCCCAATCTGCTGATATAAGGAAGCGTTTTTTTTTTAATGTGTGCTCTTTATCATTATACTGAATATGCTAAGCCTCTGTCGTGGAGCCGTCGTTAACTTGCTTATTCCATAAGCCAGAGTTAGCGATATCATTTCTTTGTGAAAATTTCGTGCAGCTGGCTCAATATCAAATATCTTTATGCATGCATGTATTGACTGAAATGAAACAGGATGCAAATACTACGTGAAACAGGCCTGTTTAGTCACTCAGTAGAAACCATCATGAGGCAAACGTCTTTTATTAGCATGTTGTGATAGGGTTGATCAATTAAAACATTAGAAGAAGTGGTGATCAATGAATATCACTTTTCTCGCCTTATGTTAGACGGTGATCACAAGAAATTCCGAGTTCTCAAAAAAGGAAGCATAAGCTAAGGGCAGATTTAGCATGGATACATTGTGAACTGACCCCCGTCAAAACATATGCAAGGGGGTTTCAGAAAGCATAAAAGTTCTTGTTGACATGATATGGATAAATCAGCCCTCTAGCTCCATTGTTGCTGCCTGTTTGCATAATATATACGTACAAACACAGCCAGCTGAATTTATTTGGAAACTGAAGAAACCTTTTTTGACGATTTTATGTGAAATTTTCGGTTGACTGTTTCTAAAATAAGAAAAAGGAATAGTTTATTAAAATCATGACGAATAATGATGTTGAAAAAGATTAGAATTGTTACAAATGACATCTAGTTTGTAAAGGCGACGGTATATTAGAAAGATGAGTGTATTCAGGCTTTTAAAAGGTAAATTAACTAGAATATTGAAAAATAGATTAAATGTACATAACAGATTCCCCCCCTCAACTGGAGATAATAATTTGTAAATTATGCTCGAAAATATCCATCTCTTTTTCTCTTTCTGAATACATGCAGAAACCCAACAACAAATACGAGAATGTAGAATCATGTTATGTGTATGCATGCATAACAAAATACAATACGTATATATATGGACGCTAAATACTCGACAATATACAATAATAAAGTCTCTTTAATTCCCATGTAGAGCAAGGAATAAATAAATAGCCAAACAACCAACTAGAATGTCGAAAGGTAGGAAGGACTCTTATTAAGTCAAGACTTAGAAAATTGAAGGGAGAGGTATGACCTTACAAGATGCACGTAATCAGCCCTAGAGGTGAAACTCCAGGTAATAATTATCTTGTGCAGGACAAACTCTTTACCACAAATACATGTTGCATATACCCATATAGCTCCTCCTAGTGAGGATATACCCTTGGTGCCAAGAGCCGGTGGGGCTCTGAGGTCACTACTGAACCACATCAGTCCTAACCAACCCACCAAGGTCTGGTACTACCTTAAAGAACAAAACAAAAAAAACCCAATCGTGACAGTACAACCAAATCAATTTACCGTAAAAATGGGGCACAGATCTAAGATTTGGGTGTCATAATCAGCAAATGTTCCTTTGTTAGCCATTAGGAGGGACCCAGTCGTCCTCCTGTGACTGCTGGTCGAAACCCCGGCTCGTGTATCCTTAATAGCCTTCATGAGGGACACAGTCGTTACCAAGCAACTGTTGGCCGAATCCCCAGCTAATATCCCACTGACGACATCCAAGAAGCGCTCAACCACCACTGAGTAGCAGCTATAAGGAACAAAGAGAACATTTGGTCAAGAGAGGGGAACAAACTAGTAATGTATTGCTACTTCAAAAGAAACCGACAGTACGATGTTTAAGGGAGTGCATGCTCAAAATCCACTGTGGAGGTGTTAAACCAGCGCCTCGCTGACGAAGTAAACAAACTCTGACAAAAGAATGGCTCTCTGAGACTGAACTACAAGAAATCCACAGTAAAATAAAGAAAGGACATATCCGAAGAAAAACTTTCTAGCACAACCAATGCAAATGGCAAAACTGAAAGGAACCTAAACAAAAACGTAATCCCTGAAGAAAGGCACATACCAGAGAGAGATAACGACTTCCCAACAGAGGAAGAGTAAATACAGATATTAACTTTGAAAGAAATCATGCGAGCAGAAAAAACGACACTCCGTTATTTTGGAGACAAAGACAAAAAGAAATTTGGAGAAGTGACCGAACATGTCGACTGCCTCTTAAAACATATCGAAACAAACAGCCTTTTGGAGATTAACAACCTAATCTACGCTGGAGCAAAAATATAACACAACGTTTCACAACACAAGAAAGAACCCCAGATAATAATGATAGGAAGGAAAAACCCAACGAGGAAAGAAGATTAGAAAAGAAGATGTCACAACTGCAGATGAAGTATCACTGAGAAAGGCACCACATACAAACAGACCACGAGTAAGACTCTGAGACAAATACAAGATAACACAAAAATTTATCCCTGCAGCAGTAGAAGAGATACATCAGAGGAAATTTAGCAAAAAAGGCGAGGCTGAAGAGATACAGACAAAGAACTCCCCAATACACAGAAAACTGCACATTTAAAAACAACAAGAGAAAGTTTCACCAAGAACTGAACGGAAAAAAAGAACTATAACATAGAGCCAGGCACCTCAGACATCAAAAACTACTGGAAAAGCATATGGAGCACCCGAAAAAACACGACGTAACCCTGGAATCGTTAGGAAACAAGAAAAGAGAATTCAAAGATATAGGCAATGGAGAATCAATAGAATTGAATGAAACCACATTGTAACGCACTCTCTGGAAGATAGGCGACTGGAAAGCGCCAGGATCAGATGGGATCCAGGGATATTGGTTTAAGAAATTCACCACACTACATGACAGACTCACCCACTTACTCCAAAGTTGCGTAAATGAAGGCGAAGTACCAGGATGGATGACCAGAGGCAGAACCAGCCTCATTAAAAAAGACCCTGAAAAGGGTAACACGGCAAGCAATTATAGACTAATCACGTGCTTACCACAATCTTGACTGGGCAAATAGCGGCGAGAAGGTATATATCAATGGAAAGAAGAGGACTATTACCAAAAGAAGAGACAGGATTCAGGAAAAGAACCAAGGGGGGAAGATGACTTACTCTACATCGACTAGATTATCTCTAAAGAAGTAAGAAAAAGGAAAGAAATAAACGTTGCGATGGGATGGATAGACTACAAAAAAGCGTACGACATAATTCCATGCAGGTGGATATTTGAATTCCTCAAAATATTTCAAGATTAATGAACCAGTGGTGAAACTCATTGCCAACTCTATGAAAAACTGGAAAGTAGACTTGACAGCCACAGGAGAAAATTTAGCAGAGGTATGTATAAAAAAGGAAATCTCCAAGGGAGACTTGCTGTCTCCATTATTATTTGTTCTAACTATGATGCCACTCAATAGAATCCTGAAAAACAGCAAAGAAAACCATTTCTCCAAAACAAAAGGAAAAGTCAACCATGTAATGGACGACATAAAACTATCTGCATAGATTGAGGAAGAATTCGAAACGCTGTTCAACGAAGTAAAACAATACAGCTATGACATTGGGATAGAATTTTGAATAGAAAAATGTACAATTATAGTAAGGCACAAATGAAAATACGCCACGATAGAAGGAATCGAACTCCTGGACAACAAGAAGATTAGAGCAATGACTGCACAACACCGATAAAAATACCTGGGAGTTCTTGGATGTGACACAATGAAACGATAAAAAATGAGGGAAAAAATAAAGAAAGAATACCTCAGGAGAATAAGGGGAAGATTCGAGACCAAACTAAACAGCTTACAGGACTGTGTCCTGAGAGCCAAAGCAGATCCAGAAAAATACGTGCACACAAACAGTGGAGACATCATGAAGAGTGCTCGAAATTGCACAACGAATAACAAAAACAAAAAAACAATGGAGTAACACAGCAAAAAAAGAAAGAAAAAGATTATACGGAGAGTTTAAAAGACGGATACAGGATGTGGCAGATGAGAGATCATGGACATGGCTATGTAAAAGAAACCTGAAGAAAGTAACAGAGTCGTTCATCATGGTAGCTCGGAACAGATGCATAACTACATAAAAACAGAAATCGACATAACACAGACAAACAGCAAGTGCCGCCTGTATGGTGAAAGGGATGAGACCTTAACATAACTAGTGAATGTGGTCAACTAACCCAGAAGGAGTTTAAACTCAGACACGATTGAGTAGCAACAATGATACACTGGGAACTGAGTAAACAAATGGGATTTAAACATACGGATAGGTGGCATAGGCACAAACCGGAGATAGCCCAGGAGGATTGAAACCATAAATTACTTTGGGACTCTGACCTGCCAAATAATAGACATGGAAGTGTGTGTAACCCAGAGAGTGAAAAGGAAAGAGAGTGAAAAATTGGAAAAATACCAAGATATGGCGAAGTAAACTGGAGGAGATGTGGAACATGAAAGTAAAGGTAGTACCAGTAATAATAAGCGCACTAAGAACTGTCTCAAAGACACTGAGGGCTAGACTGGAGTAGCTTGGGATAAAAGGAAGGATTGAGTCCGTAGAGACTATAGCACAGCTAGGAACCGCACGGATACTGAAGAAAGTTCTAGAAATATAAGGTCTACGATACTAAATGTTACCATTGACCTAACAGAGGAGAAATGAAGGCAGTGATGTAAACCACAGCAATGTCAAAATAGGCGAGGGAGAGAAGAGAAAAAGGAGACTTACTGCCACTTAGCCTTCAGCAATGACCACCAGGCAAAAGGTGTGAAACTGTAAACTACAGTATTGCTGTGGTCTATGAAAACGTGGAGAGGAAGGCTGGAGACTTGAAGAGACTTGTTGTCACTTAACCTCTTGTAGTAACCACCAGGCAACTGGTGTGAAATTGCAAATAATAATAATGATTATGATCATGATTATCTGGATCATGATACTACTACAACTACTACTACTACTACTACTACTACTACTACAAATAATAATAATAATAATAATAATAATAATGATAATGATGATGACAATATTGATTATAGAAACAATAATATCAATAACGATAATATATGCAAATGTAAACGATCAATACACACACACTCACACACACACACACACACACACATATATATATATATATATTTATATATATATATATATATATATTTATATATATATATATATATATTTATATATATATATATATATATATATATATATATATATATATATGTATAAATATATATATATATATATATATGCGTGTATGTTGGTATGCGCCCACGTGTGTGTTCGTATGTATAACACTTGTATAAGCGTCCATACATTGATGAGCCAAAACGATCTGCTTAATAAAGTGGTGACCTTCCATGTGCCGGCGAAGCAATTATCATCCGACCAGATATTCGACACGAGACGATGATAATTTTGATCAAATTTTGACAAATGAATCAGTCAGACTACAAGAGTTGTCTCCTCATATATGCTTCGGATATTTCACTTGAACTGGTTTGAATTGGTGGAGGTTGGTCATGACATAAGGAAATGACCTTTAATGAATGGAAAAAGGCATTGATGCGCAATTTAGTGACAAGAGCGATCAAAATGGCTTTTGCTGAGTTAGAAAAATGATCTTTGAAAATATTTTTTACCGGGACAGTTGAATGAAAAACGTTCCAGTAGAAGCTCAAATATCAAACAGAATCTTCCTGGACAGATTCCTACAAGGCATTTTGGGTGACCCAACACTTCCTGAATACAATACAGTGACAGCGTTCAGTTCATCAGAGTATCAAAGACATTCACACCTTGATGACTAGCGGAAATTGATTCGTTTTGAAATTAAATGGAAATATAAATATGACAGTATATGAATGCTATAAATCAGGGAGGGAAGGATTTTTAAATTGCCATTAAAACAAGTGTTACTGATAGAACAGAGCTATTATATGTATAATTATTAGGCATTCCCTCGAGGAGCAGTGTCTAGTAAACTAAACATATGTACGAATGCTGTAATGAGTTGATCCTCATGGAGATCTTTAAGTGATTTTATGCAAGACTAAGCTGAACTTAGTAAATGTCATTGTCTGTTGAGTTCGTTGCATATTCACCACTAACTTTGCAAATGACTGCGATACAAGTTAAATTACTATTAAGTTACTTGGACCCTCCCCTCTTGTAAAATTATCTCAGCAAATCATTCCAACCTTCAGATCTAAATGTTAGACCCTGCAGCGATCTGAGATAGGCCTGGTAGATATCTTCTACATTTTGCATTCAATAACGCCCAAACTGAAAAAAATGACGTCATATAGCCAGATGAGGGTAATTAGGTAGGGAAAATGTGTTGAGATGATTGTTTGAGCAGGGTCTGATTGCTTTGAAAATCATCATTCGAAATTTTAGCTTCTATCTTGGTCTGAACAACGACTTTTCGCAGCAATACGTCACAACGGAGGCCATAAGGTAGGTTGGATCAGTTATCCATCACAACACATCAGGTAACTACGATAACAAGCTAACATGTTTATTTTTAAATCGACACATACAGCCGTAAAGCATGATACCGGCGAAACTTGGTAAAATTAGGCATTTAATTTGATATATGTTTTTGTATTGCCCTGCTTAGTGGCTAAAACGATAGTGAATTCACGATCGGTACAAGAGGTCAATGTCCAAGCCTAGATAAAATTGGGATTTGAAATGCTGGCTCTTTAGGCAGTTTCCATAAAACATCATTTAATGAAACATCATTTGATAGAAAGTCGTGGTATCATTTTGTTCCATCTTGATTTAGGAAATTTTAAGTAATAATGAGTTGAAAGCAGAGGAAGGAAGCAATGTAATATACTTTCTGAATGAAATACAAAGTTAAGATCAAAATTCCTTAAAGATTCTTAGATACAACATAGACACCTAAACGAATACCATTGAATTTATTTTCCAGATTTATAAAAAGAAAAGAAAAACATAAATAGGTACACAATGCTTCTTGGAAGTTCATTTTGTGTCTGTTTTCTGTTTCTTAGAAAACAAGCTTAAAAAGCGAAAAAGGCGTTCAGCACTTTGTATTGTACTGATGTCGAGCCCCCAGCTAAAAAATAACGACAAAAAAACAAACAAACCCAAAACAACAGACAAAAACAAAACCAAAAAAAAAAAAAAACGACGAACATAACACCATTACAATTAGAGAACTCTCGAAAGGCACAAAAATAATCCCGATATAAATTAATGGTAGTTGTTACTTCTCACACTATTTCAGCTCACATTTTTTTTTTAATAATCACTCTGTATTTTCAAATCGGAGCGGGGTTGCTTCAAATTAAAACACCAGCTTAACGTCAGATTTCACCGCTTCATCGAACGCCATTTAGATATTTCTGGTGTCGTTTTCACACATTGAAAAAGTTATATAACCATAATATTTCATTAGATAATTATATGTCATTTCAAGATAATTTCGTAAAACAATTTATTTACTAATTAATACAAATTATGCTATCAATTATAGCTAATTATGATATGCCCCAAAACATGATCATTCTGAATAAAAAGTATTAACATTTGATTAGAATGAACACAATTGAAAACACTAATTAATTAAATGGACAGAGAATAAAAAAAGTTGAAATATGGTCATTTTGAAATAAATGAATGAATAATGATCGTTGTGGTAATAATGAGAACAGTGAGAGATCAAGAGAATAGATAATGTTTTCGTGGCGTTCACAACTCCTTAAGCAATAAGGGCAATTTTTGCACATCGTGAGGAGAATTTTTTCTTGCATAAGGGGCAATAAATAATTGAGTGAGACTTACCAGTCCTTTTTTTTAGCCGTATACTTAATTAAGAAATAAATTCGAAGTGAAACATCAATTAGTCAATTTTAGTTGTACGATGAGTGTAATTAGCTATTTACTGCTAGTTATAGCAAAGTGGTGTTGCTTAAATGTTCAACCATCCTGGCATTACAGTGACGAGGCATTTTGTAAAGATATCTGGCAATGAGAAGCTGAAAGATATATTGATACACGCTTTTCCGAAAGGGCAAATAAAATAAAGAGAAAACCAGCTGATATCAAGAATAAGAAAATCCCATTAGTCCTAGAAAAAAAGGTACAAAACTAGCGCAACCTCCACAGACACATCCATGGAACCGAGCCTAAAATTGAGAACCTAGCAAGATGCTTGCTTAATCATGCTTACTATCACGTGGAGGGATTACAAGAGAGAACAATATATTATGAAGGGGGTTGGGAGTCAAGGACATTATAGAATCCATTAAAAAACTCAAATGACTCTGAGCCGGTCCTGTGGCAAGAATCTCAGTTAATAGATGGACAGCACGACCCACAACATGGATTCCATGATTATGACATGCAGAACCATGGCCAGTAGAATATAGGTGGCTAGGCAGTCTAAATAGGTAGTATCGGCCCTGCGATACCCATGATAGAGGGGTCTGGAGAACCCTGAGGAAGGTCTATGCCCGACGACAGACAAACCGTTGCTGCTGCTGACATATACCCGTTACACAAACCTCTACCATGAGAACTAAAACTCTGGAATAATTCAAAGAGGAAACATTTCGAGGGGAACGTTCATAGATCTTCCCACTTCACCGGGTAACAATGTTGTTGATTTAATCATTCTTTCACGAAAGTCAGCCAACTGAACCATAAAGGTGAAAGAAAACAACCAACTTGTTTTATGAGAGAATGCTCTCCTTGTGATGGTAATCGAATTTCCTTGATAAAACAGTGTCGTTCATTAGTATTACCAGCATATACCAGTCAAAATGACAGATTTATTTATTCATAGATGGTGATAAGGACCTTGAGACTATTTCATTTGGTAATTTCCCACAAATAATGTAGGTATCTTAATATCAATTTCTTGAAAGAATGAATCTTAAGATTTTCTATGACATGATATGCATCGTTATGTTATAATAGGAAGGTATATTCAATGAGATGAGTATTTTTCAAAAAAAATATCATAAGTCCCTTTTAGAATTATGTAGAATAATGCATTGATTCTTTGCTTTATACTTGTGGATGTATGAGACCACTGGCCAATTTTAGATGAGCTTGAACCATTTATTGAATTTAAATAACCTTTTTACTCCCACAGACTGCTCGATTGAGTTGGAGAATTGTAGAATGATTCAAATCAAGCTGAGTGCCCATGTAAAACACATAGAGCAACTTTGGGTTCGAGGCTATGTAAACTCTGAGTTTGTTGTATTTTCAAAAGGAAAAGATAGTTACGAGTCGTGCTCCGGGATCTGAAGATTCTTTAGACAAGATAAATTGCCAGGGTTCCTTCAAGCCGGATAGAATTGTCCCAAATCTACTCAATTACTTCTAAAACTGTATAGGAACGGAGGGAGCAATCCATCAAAGTAAATAATGGAAGTGAAGAAGAAGGAAAAAATGCCGTTGGAAGGGAGGAAACAAAGAAGACGAACGAGGAAAACAGTCATTAAATGTTGATGTAAAGAGTTAATGATATCTGATATCATCGCTTTGGTAAGTAGGAAACAGTTTGCTTGTCCCTGGCTTCTTTTTCTATTCGTCAGTTTGTCTCTGTCTTACTATCTATGTTCCCAAGATTTACTGTCTTCATTCTTCACTGGAATTTTACGATGACTGCTATCACTCAGTCGGCTGGCACGAAAAAAGTTTCTGAGATACATAAAAAAAAAGATTTTTTAACTAATGCATGTCGGCAAGGGCACCATGCAACATTATGATTATCCAATTAATATCTGATAAACATCTATCATTCTGTTCATGTAATCGTCCGATTATTATTATCATTATTATTATTATTATCATTTGCAATCTCACGCCAGTTGCCTGGTGGTATCTGCTTGAGTTTGAGTGACAGCAAGTCTCCTCAAGTCTCAAGCCCTTCTCTTCTAGTGCTCATAGGTCACAGAAATACTGCGGTTTACAGTTTCACACCGGTTGCCCAGTGGTCATTGCTGAAGGCTGAGTGACAATAAGTCTCCTCAGGTCTTCAGCTCTCTTTCACCTATCATGTCAGGGCTAAAATTCGTTGCACTCCTCATATCTCTAGCACTTCCCTCAGTATCCGTGCAGTTCCCAGTAGTGCTGTGGTCTGTACAGTCTCAATCCTTCCCCTAATCCTGATCTCCTCCAGTCTCTCCCTCAGTGTTTTGGGATTGTTCCTAGTGCACCCAGTATGACCAGCACTAACCTGGTTTTCATGTTCCACATCTTCCTTAATTCTCTTGCTAGGTCCTGGTATTTTTCCCGTTTCTCACTCTCCTTCTTTTTAACTCTATGGTCTGCAGGTACAGCAACGTCTACTATTTGGCAGGCCTTCCTTTTTTTTGTCTACTATTACTAAGTCCGGTCTTCTTGCCTGGATGAGGTGGTCAGTTTGGATGTCAAAGTCCCAGAGTAGTTTGTGGTTGTCATTCTCCAAAACTGCCTCTGATACCACTTTTCCACATGGCTGAATCCCATTTGTTTGCTTAGTTCCCAGTGTATCATCGTTGCTACTCTATCGTGTCTATGCTTATACTCCTTCTGGGTGAGTTGACTACATTCACTAGTTATGTGGTTTACAGTCTCATCGCTTTCACCGCACATGCGGCATTTGCTGTTTGTCTGTGTTCTGTCGATTTTTGTTTTTATGTAATTTGTCCTTATGCTTTTGTTTTGGGCTGCCATGATGAGCGATTCAGTTTCTCTTTTCAGGTTTCCTTTTCGTAAGCATGTCTATGATTTCTCATCTGCTAAATCTTGTATCTGCCTTTTAAACTCGCCATACAATTTTTTCTCTCCCCATCTTTCTTTTCTTGTTTGCTGTACTGTTCCATTGTTTTCTACTTTGTTGTTTGTTGCACTATCCCTTGCACTCTATTGTTATTATTATCGTTGTTTTTTTATCATCATCATCATCATCATCATCATCATCATCATCATCATCATCATCATCATCATCATCATCATCATCATCATCATCATCATCATCATCATCATCATCATCATCATTATTATTATTATTATTATTATTATTATTATTATTATTATTATTATTATTATTAACAATCTCCTGCAAGTTGCCTGGTGGGTACCGCCGGAGGCTGAGTGACAGCAAATCCCCTTAAGTTTCCAGCCCTTCTCATCACACTTTCATAGTCCACAGCAATGCTGTTGTTTACAGTTTCACATCAGTTGCCCAGTGGTCATTGCTGAAGTCTGAGTGACTGCAAGTCCCCTCAGGTCTTTAGCTAACATCTTACATCATCTCATCTCTCCCTATTCTTTCACAACAGTACTGTGGTTCGTACCTCCGCTATAAATTTGGGTGTTTTTTTTCTCTCCCCACTCTTCTTTTTGGCCACTGCTAAAAGCTTGCATCGTAGATCTTATATTTCTAGCACCTCCCTTCGTATTCGTGCTGTTCCAAGCAGTGCTGTGGTCTGCATAGTCTTATATCTTCTTTTTATCCTGAATTCCTCCAATCTTGCCATCGGTGGTTTTTGCAAAGTTCCAAGTGCACTCATTTTTACTGGTATTACCCCAATTTTCACTCTTATCAGTTTTCTTGCCTGACTTGAAACTAGCATATGAATCATAGCGTGAACTTGATTATTGGTTAAAATAGACATAGGCTACCATATAAATACCACAGCTATAAAACATGACCAGATAGGTAAAAAATATCTATAGATGAGAATCTTTTCAGTTTGTCGTCATGTTAAGCTTGATTTGTATGATACTAGTAATGATAAACAGCGTTGCTTGCGAGGGAAATAACTGTAAACAAATTACGGTTTCACTTGTCTTTCTACACTTTAATAGAAATAAATGTAAAGAAAGTCCATCACTGATTTTGATCCTTGAAGAGGAGAATACGCCCCAATCCTGTGTTTATTATTTTTGGTCGAATTTCATATCTGAAAGTGAAAAAGAAAAAATGTTTGAGTTTGAACCCTGAAAGAGAAATATTTTTTTGTTTCTGATTTGATTTGGACTCTTAGAATTGAGAAACGGTTCCCCTGAATTTTCATACCTATCAATTGAAAATTTCATTGATCGTGATCCTTGAAAAAAAAGTTCATCCCAGATTTTGACCGTACAAAGATGAAAAATACTTCCTCATATCGATTGTGCATCAAAAAAATTGGAAAATTACGTCTGACTTGAAGCAGTATCGCTCCAGTCAATGTAAATACCTGAAAGTAAAATAAAAAATCGTTCCCCCAATTTTGATTCTTTGGGAATAAAAAAAATTCTCTCCAGATTTTGATTGGTAAAAGAGAAAAAAAAGTCTATTCCCTATTTGGATCCCCCCCCCCAAATGAAACCATAGCCTCCCGTCTATTTTGACACTCAAAAATGAAAAGTCACCTCAAATTTCGACCCCTAAAAGTGAAAAAATATCTTCCCTCAAGAATTTGAGCAATAAAATTAAGATGGATCTACTCTGCACCTAACCCCAAAAAGTGGGCAAAAGTTCTTCCTCGATTTTGATTCCTAAAATTGAAAAAGAAAAACAAATCTTTCCCGATTTTGACGTAAAAAGAGAAGAAAAAAGTGTCCAATGTTGAAGTTTCAAGAAAAAATTGATCCCGAGGAGTGGAAAAAGAATCTTCCTTAGATTATTGCCTTTAAAAATTAAAAAAAATCTCGATTTTGATCTTTGAGAGTGAAACAAAAGTTCACCCAGAATTATGATCCAAAAAAATGAAAAAAAAAAAAAAAGAAAAGAAAAAAGATTCCACTTGGAGTTTGATCCCCAGTTGTGAAAAATATCTTCGCTTTTCGATTATGAAACTAAAATTTGAAATATCATCTCCCTCAATTTTAACCCCCCAAAAGTCGAAGGAAGGTCATCGTATATTTCAATTTGATTTTGATACCTAAAATTAAAGAGAAAAATCCCAAAGCGGACCCCATCAAAATAAAAAATGTAACTTCCTCTTATACAAATTACATAACATCAGATCACAACATTTTGTGTCTCAGAAAAATTATTCTTCAATGAAGTAATGTTACATCGTGAATATAAAAATATACCACATCCAAATCTTTGGTTGGGCAGAAATAATTAACAGGTATAAAAAAAATCATAAAAATACCGATGTCTGGATATGAAGTCAAATAGAGGAAAAAATTTAAAAGAATAAATGATGAGAGAAAAAATTCTCATAGGATAGCACAGAGTTTTCCACTGGAAAGTCAAACATGGAGCCCATTCCAGCACTAATGCTATGAAGTAAATAGACCCCTCCCTGCACAATATTAGACACGTTACAAACCATCCCTGATATTTTGCACATTTTAGGTTTACCTTAAATAATTAGCCCCAGTTGCTATGCACCGTTTGAGGAGAAGACTGACATAATGTCATGAACCTTCACACACACCTTCACACACACACACACACAGAGACACACTCACACATATATATATATATATATATATATATATATATATATATATACATATATATATATATACATATATATATAGAGAGAGAGAGAGAGGGGGGGAAAGAGAAAGAGATAGATGGATAGATAGATAAATAAGCTAGATATATTGATAGTATGACTCCTATTGTGTGATATTACAAATCTCATTATTGCTATTGCAGTGAATCCGATCCTACCTCCATAACAACAAATGTGGCTTTGTCCTTGACTACAAAGAAATAAATAATCACCAATATATATTGATAGTTACACAATAAGCTCCTGGCTGCAGTTAAAATAGTTAAGGGGTGAAATATGAAAAAGGAAAATAGGTACGTGGCTTCGAACGCATTCTAAACAAGAGTCAATCCCATGTAGATCAGTAAGATTCAGCATGACAAGCCTGGAGAATTTCTTCTGTGAAACCTTTCCAGTTATGGGATAACGCCAAAAAAGTGGTAAACTGTTTTTGTGTAGATGAAAACAGCGTAAACAAACACTTTAAGAATGCAAGTGTTGGGCATAGTTGTTGACAATTAGTTGTCAAGAAAAATATTTAAGTTTAGGATGTAATAACGTGATTCATTCTGGCCGTACTTTGACATTTAGAAAAGATCTAATATATTTCTTAGGAAGTGAGATGGTTTGAGTTTAATGATCGAAATAGGTTCAATGATCAAATTGTTATACGATGTTCGGTATTCCGGATCGAGGAAACTCTAGAGCCCCTCGGGTATAAACAAATTATCAATCATCGTATTTTTACGACATGACACCTTTTCTATCAGCATCATTATATATATATATATATATATATATATATATATATATATATGCTCTTCCAAGTTGGAATGAAACACTGTGGTGGATGAGGAATATATACGATGAATATATATATATCGCTTAAATTCAACCTCACTGACCGTCCAGTTCCATGGAGTAGAGGGAGGATACCAGCTTCCGGGTCCGAAACTCAGGTTTCCATCCATTAATACAACGAAACAGCTGTCTGTGGATGACAGTGTAATATATATATATATATATATATATATATATATATATATATTTATATATATATATATATAAATGAGTAACGTCTAAAGACAGGAATGAGAGGAAGTTTTTTTTTTATGTGAACTCCCATACCAAACAGTTTTGTGAGATGATATACATTAATGGTCGATGATGCAGATATTTTAGAAAAAACATCTTAAGGGATCTAAATAGAAAAAGTCAAAAATTTGATTTGGGATGAAGAGAATGAAGGCAGAAATAATATCCAATAATAAAGTCCCGAAAAAGACCATAAGGATAAATTTACTCCAACTGATCGATTCACTGCTTATGAACAAAGAAAGAAATCCTTTCGGGCTTTGTTTTAAAGCAATTTTTTTTTCGATAAACATAAATTAAGTATTCAGGCTTTGATTAAGGATCATGCTGATTTTTTTTCAACATTGTAGAATATTATCAGTCACGTGTTTTCTAAAGAAAAAAATAGATAGGAAGTAAGCAATAAAAAAGAGAAAAGAAAGAGCAACTAAAAAGAAACATGTGCATTTGAAAGTGTAGCAGAGATGGATAGATATATGAATAGAGATAGAGGGAGAGAAAGAGAAAGAGAGAGAGAGAGAGAGAGAGAGAGAAAGAGAGAGTGAGAGAGAGAGAGAAAGGGAAATAACAGCCGTGGAACAAATTTGTTCTCAAGTTGCAAGTTGATAACATTAAATTTAGCGTTTTTCAAAGGATTAACGCTGCCATGTCCTTGCTATCCAAACGGCAAATATGCACGCAAGTTGAGAGTGAGAGACAGGACCTTCAATCGTTGTCAACTGGGTGTTTTCTTGATGCATTCATCTGGGGGAGGGTTTCAAATGCACCTGTTACACGGAGCAAGGTCTTAATCCTCACTTTCCGCATCTCTTTTGGTTCTTGGATGAGGGCAGGCTATTTTTTTTTGTATCCAACCATTTTCTCCGATTTTTTCAATTGTGAACATATTTCTTTATAAAGTTCCTAGATATTCTTATCGACGATATGACGGAATATCTCCCCAACAAACTATTCTGGTCTTTAGGATGGGGTGTTTTTTTTTTCTGTATCTGAAATTTTCAGATTAGATATTTCTCTTTTTTCCTCTTACACAAAATCCAGTCGTTCTTCATACTATTCTTCTACTCCATGGTTATCGTTCCTACTCCGTCGATTTTAGAAACCGATAGCCCAAACTGACAACATAGGTTCCTTAAGTCGTCAAGTTAGTCCAGCTGGCTATGTATGTACCATGCATACATGCTGCACCAATAGAACTGAAAGGCTGAGAATTTGAACATGTATTCCTTATTATCTTTCCACCCCCCAAAAAAAAGAACGTTTATTTTTCATTCCTTTGAATAGGTTTTTATGGGATGTTCAGTATGGAGCTGACACATCCTAATTAACAAAGAGATTGACCCTCAAACCGAGAACCGTGCAACGTACACTCGAAAAAAATGTGCTTGAACAGATAAAAAGTCAGCACAGTATATTAAGGGAAAAACTTGGAGTCCGAGACATCTTGGAAACCATAGGTAAACTCAAATGGTAATGGGCTGGTCATGTTGCAAGAATGTCAGACAGTCGATGAGCATCATAATTTGAAACATGGATCTCCACAAATATGACAGATTATGACGTGGCAGGACAAACAGGAAATATTCAGCAGATATTGGCTTTGCGACGCCCTCAGTGGAGAGAATGTGGTGAATCTTGGGCTTATGTTCAACAATGAAAAACTGAGAATGATAATGAGTATTATCAGTTTACGATGGTAGTCCTAAACTGTTATGTTTTTTTAAAATCAAGACTTTTTCCAACAAAGACCGACCTATGTTCATTTGTCACTCCTTCTCCAAATGTTTTAACTGATCACCCAGAAAATAGCATATTGGTCAGGTGATGGTTTCTTTTGAGTGACTAGCTAGACCGTTTTCCCTATTCATTTCAATTTTTTTCGCTACTGTCACCTATGTTGAAATCTACAATCTATCTCTTCTATCTCAACAAAGACGATATCCTTACTTTTTTCTTTGTTTTGTCTGTTTCTGTACAACTCATACTTGTGCTAACAATTGCGAGACAAGTCAGATTTTCATGCATTAACTGAATCCTAACGTTACGCAACGAATCATTAACCTTAGAGCAAGTCTTGATTTTTTTAACATTCGTAATGGAGTATTTAAAAAAAATAACTGTGATCGTTACATGATCATGATGTCAACGGCAGAGTGTTAAAAAATGGCTGCTTAAATAACATGATCTTTTGTTACTGAGACACATTCGTGATGTCTTACAGGCGTGGTTGCATTGTTTGGCGCATCAAGATTTAAAACAGTTGAATATTCCTTGAGTTACTGTGTTTATTCTATCTGAATTTGACAAAGTTGAAGTTAAATAAGACTCTGTAGAAATATGAGATTTGCTTCACCAGATAATGCTTCATTTGTCCAAATATCCGAGGATTAAAATCGTGAATCCATTTTCTCTTGAGCTGTCCCATGAACAAATATTTGGTCAAAAATGTCACAATGATCCATGGGGAGAAGTATCAGTGAGTGAATAATCAAATAAAACAACATTCTCTATCAATTTCGACTCCCAAGGCAGTGGCTCTTATCTTCATTGGTGACCTTGACAGCAATCAGAAAAAAAATTCTTGAAACAAATGCACACATGTTATGGTGCTGGGCAAAAATAAATGCACATTTATTATTTTTCTTTTGTTTCGATTTTTTGGCTCAAATTGACACCTTGAAAAGATACAAAACATAGAACAAACCATCTCAGGCTAACATTCATCATCATAATCATCATTATCATCATCGGCAGCAGCCTTTTCGTGTCAGTCGTTGGACATAATCCCACCCAAATATTCGCCAGACGTCTTTATTGGGGGTGCAGCACAGCCAATACTCTCTGAACTCGTCTCTTTTGTCATGTCATTTTATATTTTGCCGCTCACAGTTTCGCATATAATTTAGTGAGAACCACATCGTAGGTAGTGATGTTCATTTGTTGTGTGATATTCGAGCAACATGGCCTGCCAGTTCCCATCATAGGTTTTAATGGATTTTATAATATCGCTGGGTCCTTTTTTTCTATTTTACCGAGCTGTTTAATGATACTTCCATGTGATGTTAAACATGATTTTTCCATGTACACGTTGATTGGCTCATAGATCTTTTCATCAAGCTCCATGTTTTAGCTCAATGAGTGACTATCGGGCGCATATATTGGTTGCAGTCCTCCTTTCGGGATGTAACGTGGTTTTCTTTTAGAGTTTGAGCTTGCTTTACTGAACGGTTGCCATTCTAGAGTGTTTATTTGCTTGATTTCAACTTCTTTTTAAGGTTTCATAGAAATTTGTTGTCGTAGGTAAATGTAGTAGTTTAATTTTCAGGCCTTCTTTTTTGATTCTGGTTTTTGTGTTCTTTCCCTCCGTATGTTTGTTTTACATGATGAGACCAGAACTGCTACGGATAAATTAATCTCTCTGGATGTTGACTTTTCATTTCGTGGGTGAATGAATTATGAACAAAAAATCTCCAAAAATAACGTAGAAATCTCCAGCCACCGAAAGCAACGATAGAAAAGATTGGAGCAGCCAAACTAAATAAAACCATCAAACGAAACGAAAAAAGATCAAAAAAGATAGACGATAGCAATCATCAAAGCATTTTTTCGAAAAAAGTGACATTTTCAACAAGAGTTAAGATCACCATTACACTCACAAAAACGCTGGTAAAGTCTATGCTAACAAACTAGCCATCCTATTCGAGTGACGACCCAAAGTCCCAGAAAATTGCAATCAGATTAATATTATATCATAAGAAAGATGTATAGACGAATAAGCCTAATCAACTGTAACTGCAAACATTTCCCTCAAGAGATCACAAACCTTATCACCAATCAATCAAGAATAAAAGAAGAATATTAGAACCAAGGACAGGAATAAGTTGAGTCAGGAAGAAGCTACTAAACCATCTAAAGGAGAAAGCAGCAGAATATGAAATGCCATTCGCTGTAGCATTTGTAGACTTCAAAAATGCCTTCAACTAAATCATTGATGCTATAATTCAACGAAGTGTTGAAAAGCAGAGCATCATATCTACCAAAACAGGTTAAAAAAATTCGGATACCTTCCAGCTCAGAAAAAGGGTTCCACATCACACAAACTATTTACAACCCGACCAGGATGGCAAGCTTTTGGTAGAGCAAGCACAACCTTTGAAAACAAGAAGGTCCTGCTACTGGTGACAAGAATGGTATGCAATCATTGCATCCTCCAGTGTATCTCTTGGAGCTGAAACATGGGACCTTACCAAAAGACTGACCCACAAACTGAGAAACATGCAACCTGCACATGAAATAAGCTTGGTCAACATAACATGGAGAAATTGCAAGACAGCACAGTATATTAAAAGAATTCGAGAAATTATATAATCAATAAATGAACTAAAATAGCAATAGGCTGGTCATGTTGCAAGAATGACTAATAATCATTCAACATCACGACTGACAGTATAAATCCCAAGGGATCACATGCAGAACGATGGCCGTGACGAACGAAACAAATTCAGGGAATGATGGCCCCATGACATCCACAATCGACATTTTCATAAATCCTGTTTAATCTTGATACAGCTCAAAAATGTATTTGATTATCCTGTAATTCATATGAAATCCATGCAAATGAGCTATCCTTAAAAAATGCCAATTACATTTTGAGATATATATACAATGCCAATAGTGGTTTTCATCAAATTAACTTGGTTCGTATACTATGGAAAACTGCAAATATATATATATATATATATATATATATATATATATATATATATATTATATATATATATATATATAAAATAGTCTTATTAATGGTGTTTTGGGTAAGGGAACGACTGGAATTTCGGCTGATAAATTAATATCTGCTCATTCTTCATGTTTGGTTTGCATTTTTTGTGTAGATGAATAATAGTTTCTTTGTCGAGAATATTTTATCGATGCTAGGCATTTTCTTCAACTACCAGCTTGTGTATCTTTAAATAGCTGATCAAATTACAATCGTATGAACAGCAAATCTAATATTTTCAGAAATGGGAAAGTAACCCAAAACCTCTGCTTCGTCTGAAAAGAAATCGATTGATGAAAAGGTTGCAGATGATCAAAAAAAAAAAAAAAAATATGGGAAGGATGATTTTCAAAAATTCGGGGGGGGATTAAAATCTCTTTGGGAAAAAAATATAATATTTAAAACGAATTTCGATAAATCAATATTGTGCAACTATAAAGAAATTACTGATAATACAAATCTTGATGCTGAGGAATAATTAGAGTAAATTTTAGAATGTGTGAATGAGAAAATTCATGAAATTCGAGAGATTATTACAATCAATATTTTATCATTTGAAAATAGTCGTAAACGTAATTAGGATTAAATCTGAGAAACTCCAAATCAGATGAATGCGAACATATTTGTTTTGTTTTATGCTAACTCACGTGTAAAGGATTTTAAGGAGAAAATAACGGAAATATGTTAATACTGTTTCTGTATGTCTCAGTTATATTTCACTTTGAACATTTCATATTAATACTTGCATTAAAATCTGAATAAGAATTGATATAGATTTATATTGAGTCATAAAACAGTAATGAAATCAAGAAGAAATTTATAAGATGTTTATTTGAGAATCTCAAATTATAATTAACAAAAATGTGGAAAAGGAATACACAATAAAATAATATCAAAATGTAATAAGCTGTTTCCAAGTCATCCTTCCTCGAAATAATTAATTAAGAAATAAAATAAATGTACTTCCTAAGAGTCAGAGATAATTTGATTTAACAAAATAATCAAGCTCGTGAAATAATCAACAAATAAATATCGATGATGAATAAAATATTCTCAAAAACTTTTAAAAATTCTAAAAAGTTTTTAAAAAAACTGAAAAAAATTGTTCAATTTTTAATAATCCATAACTGTTGAAACATAATAAACTGTCGACCCTTTTTGCGAGGTAATTACATGATTGATTAATTGAAAATGTAATTTTCCTTTGAGAAGGAACTTGCACAGTGAGTGTGCGTGTAATTATCTCCATGTTTTCGGTTTGAATTGAGATAAATAGTTACATTTCATTGAATGGGAACCAAATGTATAACATTGAGGAAAAGTCTTCGATATTTTGTACTCAACCAGACATTTAGTTCCCTGAATTAAGAGAGATCGTCTTGGTGGGATTCCGATGGCCAAGTGGTTAACAGCACAGAGAATGAATTCAGAACACTGAGTTCTTAACCTGGCAGAGATCATTTGCGTCTACCTAGATTATTGCCGTCGGTGTAGGCATAAATCAAAATTCCTTACTTCAGTTATGGGCAAATAGCAGGGCAGTTGGAGCCATTTGGTCCTTGAAGGCAGTCCTATCCCCGTTAAACTTCACAGCTGCAACAAAATTGGTTGGGTCACCATTGACCATTTGCAATGTCTCCATTGACCAAATTGTTACCTGGTTTGTTTTTTGACACGGGAATCATGTTCGCTACTTTGCTTGCATATTAACCAATAAGTATGTAATATCAATACCTGGTCACTAGAGTGTTGATACAGCATAAATAATAGGATTGGACCTGCAAACGAGGTATTAAATGAAGTTAACAAAATTCTGATGAAACAAGGATTGAATATGTTTCACATGCTCACACAAGCAGACACGACTTATTTATTCTCAATATTTAGATGCAGACCATCTCATCGCTATTTTTTAAAACAATATCTACGTTTGATATTTTTTTACTCAATAATATATTCATTCAATTGTTTTGTGAGAGTAGGGCAAAATACACAAGCTAGAACAATTGGACGATATAGGCATTATGGATGGAAAAGAGAACTTTTAACAGAAATCCAATGTAAAGGAAACCGTGGCTAGACCTGGACCAGTGTTCAACATTACAATCCGAACGGTATCTACTTAAGAAAATATCTTTGATGGGATTCAAGGAGAATCACTTACCATTTATTGCTGGAGCCGACATAAGCAGTTACTATTGAAAGCCCAAGTGAGTGATTGCCTTAGTTGGATGACGCACTTGAACAGAAAATTACATCTTTCTAATCGAGGAACCCAACACAGATAACGAAATGTGTCATTTTCAATATTTCTTTTTGACGAAATTTTTCATTCATATATTTACATAACATCGTTATAATGTCATCAAACAATTCTCCGGGTTTCTGTGACCTTTGAAATCATTTGAGGAATTTTCAAAAATCTTGACGAATTGGAACCGCTATCGATGTAAGAAAAATGAAATGTGATGTAAGTGAAAGAACGTCATATCCAGACTCCATTTGCTACATTGCATTTGCAACGGAAGTTTGGCATTGTTATGCTGCAAAATTGCCGATAAATTTTTTTTTTACCTTGAACAAGGTCTTTCAAATTATTCAATTGCTCACAGTAGCTATGTTATTGATAACAATTCCACCAATTCGTTATGACAGGAAAATTTTTAACACATAACATTTGGGTTTCCAGTGAATTTTGTTTATGCTGAGTGGTTCAAAGTATCCTGTATCTAGGTATCTCTCCATTTTTGGTTTTTGTGCAAAATCAGTCCCTTTCATTGCTACGATGTCAGAATCATCGTTTTCCTGTGTCCCCCGAAGGATAGAGAAATCGATGTGTCGGAGATAACAGAACTTCCTTCCTGCATGATCATCATGAGCTTATTTTCTGAGACTCAAAATTTCTCTTTTGACTCCTTAGTTACATAGTACGGTTGACTGATTCACCAGTAATTTTTTTAGCAAGTTCAAGTATCGTTTGTACAGCAGTATTTCGTCCTGGTGCACAAAATGTACTTTTCGAAAAATCCTAGAAAACCTTCATGACATATATTTTCACCTGCTGCTTCATTGCTATAAGATTCAGTGATCCATTGCCTGACTTCCGCTGTACATTTCCCCGGATGAATCATGGAAGTGCATTGTTCGAATGATAATCTTATACTTAGCAGCGATTATCACAGACAAAATTCAAGCAAGCAGATGAAAATGGCAGAACTCCAGAGAAAATTGTAGATTTTCTCTAAAATTGCGCAAAAATGATTTTGTAGAACTTATATCAACCAAAGCGAATTATGTGTAAGTAAATATAGATTGCTTAGTTCGGTCCTACTGACCATCCAGTTCCACGTAGGGTAGGGGTATAATATCTGCCTCTAGGTTTGAATTGAAAGTTTCGATCCCACCTCATGATACTGGATGTTGGAGAGTCCGAATATATGTCATTACATATGAAGAGTTCGTGCAGAATTGCTTGTATGAAAATATTTGAACAATGATGATAATATACTTTCATGAACTTTGACCTACCATATGTCAATTCTGATGGCATAGCAATATTTTACATAAATTTCACCAAAATTTTGAATTATGAGATACAGTCTTCAAAACAAGACACATTTACAGTAGTTGATGCTGAAAAAATGGAAATGGAAACATAACTTCTCTGTATAAGAATAAACAATAAGAACGCAAATACAAACATACATCTAAGCATGGGGAGAGATTTGATGGATTGGAAAAAGATGCAAGAAATTGAGTAAACTCAAGCAGAGAATCACCCAAGGATGGCAAGACTTTGTCAGAGCAAGCTCAACTTTCTGAAACGAGGTGATCACAATAATCCTAAAAAGAAGAGTGTGCAGCCGATGCATCCTCCTGATCATCACTTATGGAGCTGATATATTGAACCTAACCAAGAGACACCTGCAAACTGAGGAGCATACAGGGTGCTCATGAGAGAATCGTACTCAATGTTGCATGGAGAGATCACAAGACAGCACAGTATATCAGGAAGAAAGTTGGGATCCGAGACATCATGGATGTATTAGAAAACTAAATTTGCAGTTGGCTGGTCATGATGTGAGAATGGCAAATAACCAATGGACATCACGACTAACAACATGGATCCCCAAAGATCACGTGCAAAACCAAGGCCAACAAATTACACATCAAGAGATAAACTAGACTATTTCAGAAAATACTAGCTCCACGACTCCTATGATAGAGAAAAATAGCGGATCCTTGGAAAAGTATATATCCAACGACGGATGATAAAAGACTGATAATGATGAGGATGATGATGATGATGATGATGATAACGATGATGAACTAGAGAAAGAGAGGGAGAAAGAAATGGACATTGCCTCCTTTAAAATTTAGTATTATCAATTGTGTGTGGTCATATATTCGGGATTTTTTTTGTGGTCACGTGCACAAGCACGCATATATCAATTTATTCAGCCTGTTGAAGTTCTGTACAGATTTACATGAAGGTGAATGACCTGGTGAAGCTTCAAGTCTCTGAACAGATAGCCCTGAGGGAATAAGATGACAGTAACGAAATCCCTGTTGGTGATCCTTATAAGTTTTAAGACTCGTCGGAACGAGGACTTTTACCTACAAGTTTTACGGTCACCTCCTGAGCAGGATGCGAGTCCAACAACGAGCTGCCTCCATCCTTATCATACATCTTAGAGCGCACAGGAAAATCTGTTTTCTCATACTGGGAATAAAAAACCCACTATCTTTGATGTGTGAGTTAGACGTGCTAACCGTAATACAGTATCCGAGTTGAATAAAAAAATTGTGTTGTATCATTATTTTAGGTTAGTTCTACCTACTCACCTGCCTAATTACAGTCATTTGCCAGGACACTAATTGTTTTTGCTATTCAACATTCTCTCATGTATATATATATATAAGTGTGTGTGTGTGTTTGTGTGTGTGCGTGTGCGTGCGTATATTTGAGTATATATATATATATATATATACTAGAAAATTAAATTAAATTCGCAAAAAAATTAAAACATCTAACTCCAGAAACTAAGAAATTATAGATCACCCAAATAATCCACCAACTGTGACACAACGAACAAGTACCAACACATCCATATTTTAACTATATTTACATAGTTGTTATACTTTGGATTATATCATATCTGATTCACATGTTTACTCCTTTCAATTTCATGTATTTTTTTTAAATAAAATTTCTTTACCTTGAAAGGTATGTAACTAATGCATCCTCCCGAGAGTTACCCATGGAGCTGACACTTGGAATCTAACTAAAGATTTACCCTCAAACTGAAAACCAAGCAACGTACACCGGAGAAATCATTCTCAACCTCACATGCAAAATATTTTAAGAGAAAGACAAATGTCAAAGGTATTATAGGACCAATTAGAAGAAAAAAAAAACTAATGACGATAGGCTGGACATGTTGCATGTACCAGACACATGCTGGACATTACAGTTCACAGTGCAGACCCCAAGTGATCATATGATAAATTGTGGCTGAGAAAAAACAAGATGGCTTAATGAGCTAGATAGATTCAGAATGTACTGACTCCACGACGCCGATGATAGATAGGACTGGGTAATCTTGAGGAAAGTCTCTATCCAACGACGGACATTTAAAGGCCCCTGCTGCTATTGATGATGATGATGATGATAAATTTGATTCATTTCAAATTTATTTTCATTATTTTATTTTCATTTCCATTTTTATCCTTTTCTATTCCCATTTCCCAATTTCCCAATTAATGCTATTTCATTCATCTAATTCAATAATTTTTTTTTTCAAAATCTCATTCAATAGATATGACATTCTCTAAAACTGAGATCCATGCAACATGCTCAACGTCACATCAGAAAACAGCTCAATAAATCTGGAAATGAACAGGAGTGAGGGTACATCAAAGAATCCGTTAGGAAACCCAGATGACGATGGGTTAGTCATGTTGCAAGTATGTCTGACACCCGATTGACATCAGGTTTTACAACGTGGATCTCCGGATGTCATTTATAGACAAGCAGAAAAAATGGCGTGTTGGAATAAGCAAGTTCAGAAAGTATTGGCTTCGCGAGACCCATGATAATGAGGTCTGGGAGAGGATTCTGTCTAACAACGGACGCCAAAATGATAATGATGATGAAAGGTAACTGTCTGAGATGGTTTGTTCGACCCCTTTGAAACATTCAGGGTGTTGATTCGAACAAGCAAAATCGAATCAAAAGAAGGATATTCTATTTCTTTTTTATTCATTTTGCTTTAATGCCATATGATCACAAACCTTCACACAAGAATACTTTTTATTCGTTTGATCTTCGAATATTGTTACATAACACCTCCGATGTTGAACGTTTTTACTTTATATTTTGTGTGGATCATTGTCCACGTTGCATTTTAGTTGAGGTGTAATTCGATCTCATTAGAGCTGGTATGAAGGAAGATGAAACGTTCAATTTTTCCTAATGTTGAAATTCTTATTGACCCAACTATAAATATATAGAGAGATATTAACAACTTCCTGGCTACTAATTAGCTTAACACCATAAACCCATCTTCAGCCACCTTATTGTTCTTCCTTTCACTCTATCATTATATAGATCTAAAGTGTTGTTGGGTTTCAAATTTCTCAAGCCTTGGGAGCACATCCCTGAAAACAGAGTAGGAAAACGTGGCAGTAAACAAAGACGGATAATAAAATTTACTGAGACGATAATGCATTAATATCCGGAATTGAAAAGCATCTACAAAACATTATAAGTGATCTGAGAAGAAAAAGGGTTTAAGATGAACAAAACAAAGACAAAAGTAATTTCAATGACAAAATCCCGAAAAATACAATTACAAAAAAGACAGTGGAGACTTGAGAGAAGTTAAGCAATAAAGTTTATCAAGGTTAGGCGTTAGGCGATAAATATGAAGAAATACCATTGGAATGAAATAAAATGGTGCATAGCATTTGGATGGAATACATTTAGAATGAGTAGAGAGATACTCGAAAGAAAATTACCAAAATTGCTGAGTCGTGATGAATACAATTAATGCATAATACAGGCAATAACGCTCGGGTGCAAGATCAGGGAATTACAAAAACCACTCAAAAGCAAATCGATAATAGCAATGTTAATTCCAATCTTTAACAATAGAGGAATATTAACATAAATGCAGGTGAGGACTAGTAATTATGCAACAACAATAAAGATTGACAAGGCATTGTGAGAATGAGGAGACATTGTTGGAACTAAAGGTTAACCGATTGGTGTGTATGGGACATTTATCACAGCAGGTAAGACCAAACTCAAGATGGAAGGACCCATTACAAGCATTTGCCACTAAGACATGAGAGAAATTAGCATAATAAAGGGAGATGAGGAATGCCATTTTACTGGACTCTATTCTTCCAAACAAAGGACACAAAGTATTAAGCAGGATATGAGGTTACGAATGAACTTTTTGAAGAATTCTCATAAATTGCTCAGTGGGAAGTGAAACAAATCATCAAACACACACACACACACACACACACACACACACACACACAAATTCCCAGACCAGAAAGCATCACCATCACGCTACTAAAAAAGGCTGGTATAGTCATCACCAGGAAACTACCCATCCTATTCAACCCAGGTTTCTCAACTGCATTGACAAACACTTCACCGAATCGATCACCAACTAGATCACCAAAAAGCGAGGGCAAAACCAACCACATGAACAGGCTAGATTACGAAAAGAGAAAACAGCAGAATATAAAATGCCACACACTGTAAAATTTCTCGTCTATAAGAAGACTTTTGACCCAGTGGGAATTCCCAAGGTCATCGACACTATCATATAAGAAGGCAGTGGCCACACACACACATATATATATATATATATATATATATATATATATATATATATATATATATATATATATATATATCGGTTTTGAAGCATACATACTGACACAGTGATTCATTTTTAGGCTACATATAGACCAAAGTGATACCAGCTCTCCCAAACTCTCCACAACCTGTCTCGAGATAATATACCAAAATTTAAACTGGTAAGATAAAGGACTCAAAACAGACGGTGAATACCAAAGTAATCTTAGATCCATTGAAGACATTGTTCCTCTTGCAAAATAACTCTGCAATTCTCAAGTAATGCTAAACTGAACGAGCAGAGCAAGAAAAATGGCTTCCATATGAACTTTGGTGAAACAAAGGTCATGTGCAACAAAAATGTTGCAAACAAAGACTAAAAAATCCGAATCGAAAACCCAAGCTTGGAAAAAAATAGATCACTACATCCACCTAGGACAACGAATATCTTTGAAACCCTTAGTGGAAGAATAAGTAAAGTGGAGAAACGCAAGTGTTAACAAAACCATGCAACGTGCACACGACACAATCAGTCACAACATTATACGGAGAGATCATAACAGCATAGTTTATCAGAGGAAGAATTGGAGTCACACATATCATAGATCTATCAGAAAACTCAAATTGCAGTGAGCTTGTCATGTACCCAAAATGTCAGACAACTGTTGGACATAACGACCCGAAATATATATACTGAGAGATCATATTTGATAATGTGACCGGCAAAATATACGATGATGTGACAAAATGGACAAGTTTAGTGGGTATTGGCTCTACAACACCCAATATAGAGAGGTATGGCAAATCCTCGTAAAAGTTTATGACCAACATCTGCTGCTGCTGATGGATCTGTAACAACAGCTGCCACCACTACTACTGATCATAATTGGAGGTACCTTGTCTAAAAGTAAAGTAAATTTAATTCTGATAAGTGCTAATGGCTTTTTGCAATTAATGTCGTTCAGTGAATAATTAGGCTTCTTTCTGACCCTGATTTATAAAGCAAACCATTTGAAATGAAATGTCATTCTTAAGCTAAAACAATAGATTTAGACTCTGAACTACACTATATTGAAGGATGGGAATCATGAAGGTTTGCTTCCAAAGTAGTCCTGAAAAATATGCAATACGTACAACATCATAATGTTCGCTGGGAATTACAGCTTCAACTAAACCTATATCCTGTGGAATATAACTAAAGACACACACCTGCACACACACACACACACACACACCTGCATCCCCCACACACACACTCACACACTTGAGTAGATGTCCGTGCATTTAAAACGCATGCTATCAAATGATTTCGAATATGAGCACAAAAACCGATAACCCAATATATATATATATTTTTTTTTTAACCGTACAAAAATGCTGAGCATGAGTTTTGAGATAGTGCATACAAGAGAAATAGGGTAGAGAATCTGTAAATTGTCTCGTTTATGAAATATATGCATACATTTCAATAAGATGGTGGAAATTGGGGCTAAGTTGATCAGTTTTACCAAGATCAAACTACTCAAAATTCAAGTAGTTTCTCTTATATGTAGATATACAGATATGTAGAAGACAATGGATCTTTCCTTGGGCTATTTTTGTGACATTATTGTGTATGTATCCGCCCCTGAATAGAATTAGTACATTTATAGCAAATTATACATTCTTCCAGAAAATTCTATGAGAACTCATGAAGAATTCGTTGTAGGCACACATGGCATTTTAACGATTTTATGTGATTTAGACATATAATTATGACGTGAGGGAGATAATTATACTTTATACCACTCTAAAATTTAATCAGTTCTCCTGTTGACGATTGCACACCCTTCAATGAAATGTTTTAGAAATTCATTATTACTTTTGAATGCATCTTATGGAGAGTCAATGAGGTACAGGCAATGAAAGGAGGACTGGAAAACAGTTCTCGATCGAAATAAGATTCCTGGAAACGCATTCAAATACAATGTCTCTTCTCCATCCAAATGATCAACCCTTTTTCATATCAATGATCAACTTTCAATTCATCCCAATGATCATTTCTTATTTCTATCCAAATGATCAACTATTTTTTTGTATCCCAATTCTTATTGTTATCCCCATGGTCAACTTTTTGTATCCCTATTACAAATTCTTATCTTTATCCCCATGTTCAATCTTTCTTGTATCTCAATGATCGGTTTTTATTTTTGTCCCCATGATCAATTCTTTTTGTACCCCGATGATCGATTCTCATTTTTATCCCCATGAACATTTTTTTTTTGTATCCAAATAATCAGTTGTTATTTTTATCCCCATGATCGATGCTTTTTTCTGTACCCCAACGAATAATTCTTTTTTTTTTTAATCCCCAGGATCAAATTTTTTGTATCCCCAGTGATAAATTCTTGTTTTTCTATCCCATGATCAATCTTCCTTCGTAGCCGAATGAGCAAATCCTTCATTCATCCGAATAATCAATCTTTCTCATTTATCACAATGATCAATCACCTTCCTTAAATCTAATTTGATTCTATTCAGTACTTTCAGGAATTCTGTGCAGAAAAACATGAAATTTTGGCGATATCATGGTGTTTGGACAGATAACTTCGTAGGGGAGAAAATTTGACATTGATTCTTTTTAGAATTTATCCACTCCTCCCGTAGTCTATTGTCCACCGTCCCAAGAAACTCTTTTAAATTAATTGATAGCTTTTGAAGACATCATGCTGACAGTCATGACCGTACACACGAATGTAATTGAAAAAAAAAGGAAGAACATCTCTCAACAGAGAAAAAATTCCTGAATACACTCCCAAACTTTACATTACATAAAAAATTTAGTTCTTGCCGAGATATCATGTGGACAGATGAACAAACGAATGAACAGACGTGGCTGAATACATATACTTGTCTTCAACTCCGTTGACAGATATAAAAACAAACAAACATTGCAGTCAATCATGTCCCTGATAAAGCAAAGTTTCCTCAAACCCTGATGAAAACTTCTACGCTTTTACTCGAACCGGAATTTTGGTAGAAACTCTCTGATGTTTGTTTGTTTTAACCTTCAAATACTTCGTTGCAAATGCATCAAACTAAATGGGGGAAACATACTTTTACCCAGTAAGACGATTCAACCCAAGAATTCTCGAGACAAAAGGATAATCTTTTTGAAAGCACAGTCTGTCATATTTCTAATCCAATCGCCAGTACAGAGACGATCTACATTTTCAAACTAACTGTTACGCTTCTCTACCTGGAGTAAAAGAGGCCTTTTCTTCAATAGAACTACAACTTGAGCTACTTAAAGGAGTGATCGTTGCTCAATACTTTTTTCGTTTGCCTAAAAACCATGGGAACAATACTACGTGCATGATTTTGATATTTATGTAATTCTCACTTATTCTTTGCTCTGAATTTCACTCTATTTTAAAGGCTATTTTTAATACACCAACTAAGAATTGTCAGTAAGATATTTCGATACAAATCAAGAATAAAGATGCAGATGCTAGTCTAGAAACATTCGAGAGAAATGAAAAAAATTTATATTTAGCACAGGAACAATCACTCACACAGCCATGACAAACGTTTGTTCACGTGCATTTTCCACTATAGTTCTCTGCTATGAGCTTTAAGGCCAAAATGTGTACGGGAAATGTAGATAGAGCATTCGAAGCCTCATACCACTCTATTCTCTCCTATGAAAAATGTGAGAGAAATAAGAGAGGATCGGATAGGAGGAAGCAAATTTGGATATCTTTATTTATGCTAATTCAAGATGAAGACAAAGAAATTCCCACTGAAACACCGAGGAAAAAAATAACAGTATTCAATTAAAAAAAACAAAACGAGTTTATTTCGGTTCCTGGGCCAATTTAGTACCCCGTGCCCTCTTATGATGTGCAATCTACACTCTCCCCGTACAACTTGCGTGCTTGTTATATGAAAACTCGTCAATATGTCCCTGATCAATCATATCAATGATTGAAAATAAAAATGGAGAAAAAAACAAATCATCATCAGCATCATCATCAGCAGCATAATCATCATCATCATCATCATCATCATCATCATCATCAACAACAGCAGCAGCAGCAACAACAACAACAACAACAACAACGACAACAACAACAAATAAACAATAAATTGAACCAGAAAAAAAAGAGACAAAATATTTATTAGAATTCCGATTTGATGCAATTTTTTTTTTTATCTCAGCGTGTGGAAGATCATTGGGAAAACTTGCCATGAAATATTGTTGAAAGTAAATTTTAGCACAACAAACATTTAATTATTTAAATATGCATAAAAAATTTGAATATGAAAGTTTATGATATTAATATACAAAGACGTTTTAATTTTGAATACTAATTTTACTTGAGTTGATTTGAATTAAGTCTACACCATGTACAATACACTAAAAAATTGTATGATACCTAGAGATTCATTATATTGACCGAAACATTCATTCACTTTCATGATTGTACAAGTTGAGAAAAATGAAATATTGATCAAGGTTGTAATTTAACGTCTACTGCATGTAAAACCAGTTAGTGTAGGTAGATTTTCTGCTTTCCTTATGTGTGCCTACTTATGTAAGTGCTACTCCATAACCCCCTTAATTATTTTCAATCATCTTCTGCAACTGAGAAATTTGATATCTGTGATGCTTGGGGAAAATGTTGATTGAGCATTGAATTTTACAATTTCTGACCCCGTACCTATTTTTGCAAGTTTTGGAATTTATTTGTATATCATTCAAGTGGTGAAAATTTTATTTTACTGACAGAACAAGGCTATTGTTTCTATCTTTGTATGCAAAATACATTTTGAACTATCGGTACACTCTATTGCTCAAGAATTCTCTTTAAAAATATATATCTCATCTCAATACATATGTCAAGCATTAACCGTTGCTTCTGATGTGTTATTTTGCACTGTAGCTTTTAAAATGATAACCTTTCACACCGTCTAAAGCCATATTGATACAACCTGGAATTTTGCATCCTTCAAACCGGAACTCAGCATCAGCTTTGTTTCAGAAGAAAGTCAACAGTTATTATTCATAAACCATTATCAATTAGGCCTAATTTGAAAATATTTTGACCGGCTCTGTATCTGAATTTAATTCAAATCCAATGACGATATATTTTCTGTTTAACGGTTGGTTGAAGTACCAATTTTTTTACGGTGGTGATAGCAAAAAAACATCTAAAAAGTGTTACAGATTTACCAATAGATGTGTTTGTTTATCGATATTGTATCATATTTGATACTTTATGCAATTTTTCTCGAAAAACTTGCTTCGGCTTAGTGGGATTCGACACTAGGGTTTTCGTCAAACTGCACATGGTATTTTCAAATATTTAATATATAGGATCTGTTTTAGCTTTCAATTTATTTAGCCGAATATGTTGAAAGCATGGCTGCTTGATTTTTGTCTATGTCTACGTTTTTGCTGTGAGCGAAATCGAAAATGTCTTTATTGTTGCTTGAAAATTGCAGTGATAAAAGCCTGAATATTTAAAGAAAGCAAAAACGAAGCAAACAACATAATACTTTCAGTTAAACCAGAGGTTTTCGAAATGCCTCGAAGTCAAAAAGCGGAGAATAACATCTGCAAAGAATTTAATTTATTCCCAACCTCAGGAAACTTTGATTAAACTAAAAGAAAAAACAAATTAAAATAATTTCAAAGAACAATGGCACACAAACAACAACAACAACAACAAAAAAAAAACAGAAAGAAAAAGAGTTGCACAAATAAGCATCAGTTTTGTTTCAAAAGAAAGTGAGTTTCTATTTTAGAGAAATAATTTGAATTTTCCGCTACCTGGATATTTATTTAGAAGAAAACTGAACCTCACAGCGGTGAGTTTACAAAATAAATAAGTGGTAAATAAAAAAAATGAAAAATAAGTAAAAACATATAGTTCTATTAAAATTTCTTACCAACAAGAATTAAAGTACAAACTCCCAGGTGATTCTTTGTTTTATAATCTAAATCCATCTTTGCAAATGCATCATATACTGAATGAAAGAAACTATGCTTTTACCCGGTGAGACAATTCATCCAAACGATTCTCGTGACAAAGGGATTATATCTTTTGAAGCACAGTTGTCCCGCTCTGTCTTTCATATATCTTATCCAATCGCCGACGCAGTCAATCCGTATTCTCCAACCAAGGTTTCATTTCTGCTTAATAGACACTGCCATACTTCCAGATATTTGAAATGTACACGGGAAATAAATTTTTTTAATTATTTCAGCTTTACTCTTTCAGAAATAACTGAAAGATAACCTCTCCTAAGTTCTCTTCTAAGATATAAAATAATGAGAAATCACGACATTTATTACGTCAGAGTGTTCTAACGTCGTAATAATACTATACCAGCATAATGTATGATTTCGTACACTCATAAAATGTTATTGTTTTCACATGAGCGAAAATTATGCTAAAAGTGGAAGATATAAGACTTGATTGCATTTTTGCTGATTCAATGTGAACAAATGTATGATTCTGTATTTTCAACAGGCATGTTGTGTATCCAAGAAGTTCGATAAACTTTCTTATACGATATGAAATTGAAACGCAATGAAAGAAAATTAAGTACATCCTTGGGAAGTGCAGTGAATATTGTTTACAAGCAAAGGCAGCTTTTAGATTTTCTTTGAAAAACAGTTCAAGGAAGATCAAGTTTTAAATACATGCCCAAATAAATGCGATTATTCAGAGAGATGGCTGGGAATAGGGTTAGGAAATTGCGGAACTAACCAAATATTCAAATAACAAAATATCTGCCGTTGCCAAATTTGTTTAACTGTTTTTAAAATGTCTTCTCTTCCATTTTCGGAATGAATATTGATTTTATTTCAAATTTATATTTTCTCAGGATTTTACTGACTGAAATTTTTTTTTCATTTTCTGATAAAATTTCTTTAATTTCTATTTATTTTATCTCTTTTAATTACCATATTGAGGCGTACATTTCCAACCTTATTTCACTGAACAATGAAGAAATTTCCCTATAAAAAAGTTCCTGTTTACAATACATCAAAATACACGAAAAAAATTTCGTTTCTTTTCCAAAATGTACCACTTCACAGTGCCAGAACTTGAATCTTTTCCTGAGGGTAAATACTTTCTCTGTAATCACTTGTAGATAAACCAAGCGAGACAGTTATAGTTTGGAGTTTTGTCTTTATTTTATTTAAGTATTTAGCAACCCAATATCAAATTTGAGTTTGAGATGATAAGAATAGTCAACGTACTTTCTGCTTACAATCTAGCATAGAAACTTCAGACTATGGATGAAAAACATAAGAAAAAGAAGTTCCTCGAGGTCAGGAGTGGAGTACCAAATATAAAATTGGTGGAAATTGAATATTCATCCCCATTCAAATATAAATATACATATTCACAATCGCTCCATGTCAGCTTTAGCGATCAGTAAGCTGAAAAATGTCCTCAAGAAGAACACTCATCATCTAAGATTAAGTGTCACTTTGTAAACTGAAAAGTTATCTTTACTCTTCTTGCATCAGATAAATTGTCGGTCAGGAATACACCTTCGTTCAAACGCCCTCTCAAAACATGGTTCGTCGATTTTAAGTTGCTTCATTTCCTTTTTATGTTCATAAGTATTGTTAAAATCAAAGCAATCAACTTGAAAATTTATTTCAAAACCTTTGCACCTAAAATCTAACAAAAAGAATGCCAGATTTTCATTGACAAACTCTAAGTGGCAAGATCTGTCATATCAAACACGCGTCCTTATTTACAACCGAGTCCAATCGCACCAATTAACCCAAAGGGATGAGACGTATGCAATTGAATTAGCCCGAGCAATCCATCGGCTGTTATGTGGTAATGATGCGTTTCAGAATTAACGATTGGCGATTTGCAGTTCGACTTTCTTTGCACGTATCTGTCTGTACACAGTGAACCCCCATGCGTATTTTTTTACCGATATATTCTAATAATTTCAAAGTGATTTTGGGGGATTTAAAAAAATGGTTTCGATGGATCAAAAATAAGGTTCGATTTACATCATAACAAAAAAGTAAACTGGACCTTTACTCTCCGTTCACAAATGAAAAAAAAACAAAAACTAAACCATATGTATCTACAATAATTAATCAAATAATGTTGTTGCTTTAAGCTTGGATATGTAATGATCATTACAATTTATTCCAACTTCAACCTTGATACAGTTATATTTACAGAATATTTTGTATTTTTCAGCTGTTTTATTGCATCTGGTTTTCATGACAACCAAAAAGGAAAAAAGGAAAAAAAAAAGATTCATCCGTAAAGATGACTTTACAATATCGCCAGAGTATTATGCTACCAGAATATGTATGTTACACCGGAGGTAACTTCCATAGGAAGAAATAATTTAGATTCGAGGTTCCTTAAAACTGGTAAAATTAAGAAATAAATCTAGTCTAGAGAGGGTTAAAGGGATATGCATCGCACATCTGCAAGAAAAATCCCTATCTTTTACTTGATCGAATTCCTACCATTTTTTTGGAACGATTTAACGAGCTGATAGAAACACCTGTATCTGCGTAACCTTCAATTCGAAAAAAATTATTGGAGCCAATGACATCGTACATTCAGTTTTTGACAGCATTACGCAACATTTGCTAACATTTGTTTCTGCAATAGAAATAATCATAAAATTAAAAGAATATTCGTTTCCAATTGATTTCTCAGGACAATTTCTATTGAAACGTCCAGAATAAAAATGAATAACTAATACAGAAATGAAAAGAAAAATATCATCCAAAATACAATAAAAAAAACAAAAACAATATATATATATATATATATATATATATATATATATATATATATATATATATATATATATATATATATATATATATATATATATGATATCAAAAAATGGATATATGATCTGACAGGATGATTATAGATGGTGTTATATCATATAAAAACTCTTGCTTCAAATGATATCCCGTTATTAGTCCGTGAAAGTACCATCTGAAGTGACGAACATGATTTGAATAGACCATTAGAGAAAACGGGGCTGCTTATTGCTATATGTCAGTTGCCGGTTTGATTTCCTGCAGTTGCTCAAATTTCTTCAACGGTTTATTTTATTATTGTTGTAAAGACAAAATCAAGAGTAACTAGACTAACGTATTACTCCTCAAAGGAAACAATATCCAATAATATAAGGAATAGATATGATAAAGCCCAAAAGGACAGCAGTATCACTAAAACTAGTTTAAAATATGATACAGATGTAAAATCTTATCGAGTCAATCATAACAAAAAAAAAAAAGAAAAAGAGAGGTAGAAAAAGAACAACCTCAAATTTACCTATTGCAATACATATATTTTTTATAAATCCATGAATAAATGATAACAATAAAGAGATTAGATATAATACCAATTACTAAAGCATTAATAAACCAGATTCCAATCGTACTAACTTAAACCAATACCTATTGCAAAACAAATGTCTCAAATCGATTATTGTATACCTAACTGATATATCAACCAAAGAAAAACCCTTAAAAAGTAGATTGATATATAGGTATATCAAAACACCCTTGACATTAAGATATGTCAACCATATATCATCATTTACAAAATAAAATGCAAAAACAGTGCATCATTGTGAACATATGATTGGACACTAACCAATAAGAATTTCAAACTCTCAGTAAAATGGAATAAATCAAAATATACTCACATACTTCAAAATTTCAAAACTGCATGTTACCTATGTCTGAATGAGAAAATTGAAATCAATTTCACCAATAAAACGAAAAACAACAACAAAAAATTATTGAACGAAGAATAGCTTCGAAATGCTAGTATCGCTTAAAGTTTCTATTTAAAACATACCTCAATAACCCATGTATATATGTACAAACATAACCACCATGAATATATCATTTATATATCCACTTTAAGGAACAATCCAAACAAGATGATTATCTTAGACACGGAGAAGCAGACCAAACAAGAAATAATCAAATTAACATCTACAATCATAAAAAAAAAGAAAGTGTAACATTGAGAAACATATTCAAATAAATATAAAATCCTCTCAGAGAGGAAACATACCACGGAAAGCCTGACAGATCGACCATATACTGATAAAACAAATGCTTACATCGGACTTTCTTTATTTATATTTCATAACCTCCCACAGTTGTAGAATCCCTATCAAATAAAACAGAAAAAACAACAAGCGATGACCGATCACTAAACCAAAAATAGATATAAATATAATAAGAGGAAAGGCCAATCGCTCAGAAAAAAGACCCCCAAATGTTCTTAATAGGACTTTGATATGAATCGTATTCTTCGACGGAAGGAGCCCAAATAGAGCCTGCACATAAACGTTCTTGTGTGGCGAATCCTTGCTGAATTTTATATATATATATATATATATATATATATATATATATATATATATATATATATATATGTGTATATATATATATATATATATATATATATATATATATATATATACACACACAAACATATACATGGATATATTCATATACATGAATATTATATATATATATATATATATATATATATGATGAAGTTAAGGATTCATTTATATATATATATATATATATATATATGAATTCAAATTGTGTTATATCATATTGAAACTCTGAACCAGCTGCAATGACGCAGCTAATGTATCATTCGGTAAAAAAAAAACGTGAATAAAATAAACCATTGAAAAAAATTGACTCGCCGCTGGAATCAAATTTCTTCTTTGATTAGTGAAAATAAACGATGACCTTCAAAATTTTTCTAACTACATCAAAAACCAACCAAACAAATCAAAATGATAGGTCACTAAGGACTCATCTTCATCAACTCACATTGTGTTCATGATATTTTCTCAAAGCTTGTCTTCCAGTTTGTTCGGCAGAAAAAAAAGCACATAGAAGGCAGTCCGTCTGCTAAATTAATTCATTTTATTTTCAAACTTAACCACAGTTTTTCCAATCGGAATCGCACTACCATATTATTTTATTAATTTCCTTTGAAATGAGACTGAACCTGCTGGAGGCTCCAAGGAAAAAAATTTAATTAGAATCTTTAACCTAGTACATTGGATTAATATAGCAGTTGATTTGTGTGCATTTGTCTCCGTTTTCCGAGGTTATCTTATTTTGTTGAAACATGTAGGATGTAAATTAATATCACATGCATTTATAGATTCACATCATATATTTCATTAGTAATCATCATACTTGTCCATATAATTATCTGAGAAAATATTGTTTCATACAAATTTCCATTTTCATGGTTATAGTTGACTCGTCAACAGATACATACGCGCACACAACCACATTTACGCACACACGTACACATACATGCACACACACATATCACGTATTTATAAAGTTTAAACTATAATAAATATTTTGAGCACTTTCAACTGCTTTAATTTGTTTGTCAATTTTTTCACCGAATTATTTCGGAGAAATTAGTATTTTTGATAATAATAATAATAATAATAATAATAATAATAATAATAATAATAATAATAATAATAATAATAATAATAATAATAATAATAATACTATTAATGGTAATAATGATATCAATAATGATAATGATTATTTCATGTTTCAATGAATTAGGAAAAAATACTAAATCATTTTCATATAAATATTTTTTCCGATTTGCTATGGCGTTGCAGTGACATCGGATCGTATGGAAACCAGGTTAGACCAATGCCATTTCAAATTTAATATATATCATAAGCAAAAGTTTAGAACACCATAAATTCACCTCTAAACAGAATATTAGCATGCCTCTTTTTGTATTATACTTTGAAGGTAATAGATAGACAACTCGCTGACAATATATCTGCATAAGACAAATGTTCAAAAAGTAGATCTCGGTTCGGCAAAATAGACAAGAATCAAGTTTACACACGGAAATGAGGCAGATGACACCTAACTTCAATGTAACATATTATTATACCGAACCAAAAATAATTCAGAATTCAGTATATACCTTTAATGAGTAAACAAAAACAACCTTATAAACTTCTACTCTCACCATAACAACAAAATAAGACCTGTTATACTAATAGTTTCGAATCATCAAACTAAACATTGTCATATATATATATATATATATATATATATATATGTATATATATATTAAGAATTGGTCTGAGAGAATAAACTATCAATTGCGTTATATCCTATAAAAAACTTACTTGAGATGATCACGTCGTGACAGTTAATATATATTTTACCCAAGACCTCGTGAATTGTATAAACAATTAAAGCTAATTGGGTTTGTTCAAGAATCAAAATTGTTATCCATTGTTTGTGCACTTCAAGGGAGCGGTGCTTTCCCCATTGAGCTGAGCAGCCTCCGGTAATATAGAGGCCAAAATGACTGCTTTCATGTCAAATTATCTTCCTTTTTAATATCGATCAATTTGTTGCTTTCAACGCAAAAGTTATGAGAGTGGAAGTGGGTACCCTATCTTAAATGTTTTTTTTTTTATATAATTTAATGCAATTTCCAGCTTATATATGTACACACACACACACACACACACACACACACACACACACATATATATATATATATATATATATATATATATATATATATATATATATATGAAGATATTGTACATTCATACACAATAATCTTGAAAACAATGTTAAAAATGTTGCACTAATAAGACTAATAAGGCGAATTTCTTTTAATCATCAATATGAAAATGTCTGTGTAAAGTCGGGGAAATACTTTACATCAATCCTGTCCAGTACTCCAATTTTGTCAGTGAGGCAAGTATCAACTTCTCAGAAGTTGTTGATTTTCAGTGAAGAGACATCAGTCTGCCAAACCTTCCAGAAGCAAGTTCCGAGTAAAATATTGCAAATTTATCTCTGTTTTTTTCAAATCAAGTTATTCCCAACCGCCACAAATATTAATTTGCTGGCGTAGTAAATGACTAAAGGTAAACTAAGAAGTTGTGGGATTACGTTAAAGTCAGTGATTATTGATGAGAATAGCCTAAACTCTGCCAACAAATTCCGGTTTCAAATGCTGCTGGTCCTCAATTAGAACAAATGATGATTGGTTTAATTTCTGCCTACGGCTGGAATGCGCCATGTCACTATACAATGTAATCATCTGGGTGAATGGAGATGTTGATGTCTATAATGATTGGTGCCATTTGAGTGATCTCAGATACCCTTTGCCAGAGAGGTCGGGGATGCTGGAGCTACTTCTGACTATGACACGACAAAAATCTCTGATAATACTGCAAGGGATTTTAGAGATTTGAGTAAGATGCAGTCACTTGATGCTCACAAATGACCACCTACTATAATGATGTTGCTATAATTATTATTATTATTATCATTATTGTTTCTACTATTATTATTATTACTACGATTATTATTATTATTATCAATGATAAGAATAATGATGATGATGATACTGATGATGATAAGTCATAAAAGATAAGCTTTATGACTTTGCCCAATCTACGAATTGATCGCATCTATCGCTTAATTAGCTTATAGTATCGGAGATAAAATCAAAACCATTTATTCATAAAAGTGTGTGACTTGCGTTAGCTGGGGTTTTGGTTTCGTAATGCATTGGTAAAGGGAACAGCCAACAGGGAGAGCGAATTGGCTGCCGGGCGCCCTCTAAATGCTGCTGTCTGGCACCAACAGAGACATGAAAGTGAAGACCGGTTACTAATGGCTTCGAAGTCAAGCACTTAGACAATTATCACCTTAGACAGGGAAAAAGAAGACAGCAAAGAGTAGCATGCGATTGATATACGAACGGACTTGCCTGCGCACAGAGACACGGGCTGTAGAGGGCACTTTCAGTAATTAAATCACTGTCATTAGTGGTCACCTTTAGTCCAGCTAATTAAATGTCAAAATCATTATCATCATCATCTTCAGAAGTGATCATTATCATCAGATACGTTTTATTATCATTTATGTTCTCTTGTGTCTTGTCTTATGGATTCCTGCCTTTTCTCTCTGTCACTAAATCCTTAAATCCATACATCATTACTGATTGAATAAGACCAACTTGGTGCTTTTCATTGATTTTTGTACAGTCATTCAGTTATAGGCACACTGAGATGGTTCTTGTCCAGTACATAAACCATCAAACTATAGAAGCACTGGTTAGGGTATCTATTGAGTGAGGTTAGCTTTGGCACAAGGCAGCTAATTATGGGCACTCACCTATTATCGATTTTAACCTATGAGAGGAAAGTATTTCAAGCAAATTAATGTGCATTAATACCCTTTTAATCCCAATCAGTATGGATAAATTACTGTCATTTTTTAGAAACCAATTTGGATAGATGTGATGTTTGAAAGCAGTGTTTTACTCTGGTTAAACTCTAATCAAAACTTTTTAGATCAGCTTAATTGCATTATTCCTAAACGTTGGAAGCTGCATAATATCTAAGGAATAGCAACTGTGAACCAGTGTGATACTTTTTTGAAGGATAAAATTGCTTGCTGACTAATATCCACGGACGAAATTGGTCGGGGTCAGAAATTTAAGGTGATTGATTGGGTCAGAAGTTTCAACACAGTACAGTGAGATTGCCATAAGTCCGTATCTTCCAGTATATGTTGCCCTTTTACGTCTCAAAATCTTGATCCGTAGTTTTTTTTGTTTTTTTTTACTTCCTTTTAAATACCACGAAATAACAATGGCGGCCTCAGGCTTTCATAGCTCCTATGTATGCATCAGGAGTGAACAGGATGTGTTTGGGAGCGTCCTCCTTTTTCTCTAAAGTTCAGATAAGGATATCCAAGTACAGAGTTAGCTATTAATCAGTTTTATTTTATTATCATATGAGTCGGTTAGTGATGTATGTCATAATGTCCTTGTGTCCTCTTGTTCACATGCTGGATTTCACCGGATCATTTTTAGAGGCTTTGTTGCTAAGAGTTTTTCTTTCTCTTTTCCGGTTATGTATCATCAAGTCGATCCCAGAGACTTCGTTGTTGTTCAGTCGCCTCAAGTATAAATTGCTGTCTTGGGCATTTCTTTGGATGGGAACACATAACAGTTATTTGTTATTGCATCGTTTGATATAGCACTTTTTTAAATAGCTATTAATGTTACACGTTTATTCTCACTAAATGATTGTTCTCTTCGTGACCAATAATAACGTAAAACTAAGAAGCAATTAGTATCAATTTAAAAAAAGGAAAAGGTGGGCGTTCAAAACCCAGAGAAATTTTTGTATTCTAAATTAGGCTGAGACATAAGAATCCAGGATTGTTTTGCTTTAAAACATCTGCTGAATGCTTTTTCCCACTCTTTATCATTAAAGCAAAAAATAGCGCAAAACGAACATATGTAATCGTCCGGGTTACGGAAAGTGTGAACCAGTCTGTTTAGATTTCAAGCCATCTGCATTTCATTCAGAAATTGCTGCAAGAGAAATATTGTTTTACTTCTGGCTTTCAGATTCAAACTGGCAGATAAAAAACAGTACCAGTCATCAGAACCTCTACATATTTAGAATAAGTTACTGAATCTTCTAGGGAGACATTTTCAAAGCAAAAACGTCACTGATTGGACTGCACCAAATATACGCAAATACTAAAGAATATTCAATTCTATTGATTAAAATGTAATGTTTATGAGCAGCCCAAGGAGTGGAATTCAAATACGTAGCCTGTTATCACAAAACTCATAGAATGCCTTTACATTAAGTTTTTATCCAAGATTTGTCTTATGTGATAAGGCTATATATATTGTTGTGACCCCCTAGATAAAATTAGGGAACCTGCTCCAGGTTCTTTCTTTCTGGCATTAAAAAATGAGAAACCTGACACGCTCAGCGTTTAAATATCGCTAAGGGATCTATAGAAGCCTCAAGTGATATCCCTCTCTAGTATTCACGAATATTTTCTAACTCTCTCCAACAATAGAATTTTTCCATGGTTGACAGCTGTTTGAGGCTCCCCTGGGCATTACACTGCTTCAGCTGGAGCTCTTTGAGAACTAAATTTGGTAAATAGTCACCTTTTGAACAGTGCTTATCCTATAAAGCATTTACCTGTAACAGGGTCAAACAGAGCCGGTGAACAAAAAGTATTTTGTTTAATTCCAGGGATCACCACCTTCAGCTGCAACAAATATGGGGCCATACTTGCTTCAGCTGTTTATAAACTGGATACGTATTTCTATGTGATATGGTTTGCAAAAACTCTTCTAAGACGTCATTTTAGTGCTGGCCAAGGCATTTGTCGTCCCTGCTCAGGTTTCAGATATCACACGTTTCTCTGTATCTGATAGTTCTCCGGGGTTTGTGATATGCGAAATACTCAGAGAGGTGAAAAGCATCTCGTGTGGTATGTCACTTCATTGTATGTTGTTCACCCATAACTGTCTTCAAGGTATTAGTGCCAGTTTCATTCAGTTTGATTGCAGCTTGCCCTGTCCATTTTCTGCACTCTTATTAGATTGTAAACCGACACTCCCATTCTAAGAAGTCATTCCAGCATTTAACTTTAACAAAAAAACATCATGAAATGTCATTTTCATGCCATCCACCCACCTCAGCATGGACACTGGTAAGGTTTGATAAGGTTTAATCAATTCAAGTATGATATATCACTGGAAATAAATTGAAATGATGACATAGGCAAGTAAAAAGACGTATGCAATGTGGCATGGATTTTAAAAACAAACATTTTAAGTAGCCTTTGTTACAATACGTGAACTAAATGGATGATTATGGATACTAACCAACATCAATTCTAGACATACCATATCATATCATTCTATATTTCTGGTTTAGGCATCCTAAATTCTAACTTTATCAGTCATTATCTTGATCTCATTGTGAGAAGTACGTATGATTTTTGCCAACAATATTATGAATAGAGAACATTGGATAGCAACAATCGAATAAAGTGATCTTTTTATGTTTGATTTACATTGAACATCTAAAAAATTCTACTTTTATGACCGCGTTTTGAACTAAATCTGGAGGAAAAACTGCGGATCAAGATGAGAGAAACTTTTTTATTTGAAGAAAAAAAAAAGGCGATATTACACGACTGAACATCTCTTCATCTCATTGCAGGTTAAAATTATCAAAATAAGCATTGATAATGCAGTGGATAACCACCATCATTGCCACTTTTTTAAAAAAAGCATGAAATTTCCTACAGGGCATTTCATTTGAAACGTGGAGGAAAGTTAGATTTGACCTTTGAGAGGCCGTGAAAAAAAAAAAACTCAGGATGGCCACTAGTCGACTGGGTCTAACATTCAATCATAATTTGTGAACACAACAAGGTAGAAAAACGTTCAAAGTTGCATTACAAATTGAAATTTCAATACCCATTTATCTCGTTAAACATTTGAAATCACCTGCATCCAAGAAAATGCATTCATCTTGAAGGGATTTTTCTTTCCAATCATTGCACCGACTACGTTATAATCATCGGTGAATTACTGCAAACCAACCAATGCATCCTCCCATTAGTCACCTAGGGAACTGAAACATGGAACTCAACCAAGACACAAACCTGCAAACTGAGAAGCATGCAACGAACACATGAAAGGATCATGCTCAACCTCACATAGAGAGATCACAAGACAGCACAGAATGTCAGGCAGAGAACAGGAGTCCAAGTAATCATAGAATCTATTAAAAAAACTTAAATGGCAATGGGCTGGCTATGTTGCAAGAATAGCAG
>OY735201.1:62388343-62450843 GCA_963457665.1 Thysanoteuthis rhombus
TTTTTTATTTGTATAATTCATGAAGGTACAAAAACAATGAGTAAGATAAATCATGAAATCAATTGAAGGTGTTATGTGATGTGTTCACAAAAGAAAATCAATTCCTGGAAATCGGACGATAGTTCCGCACAAATTTTCAAATTTTCAAGATCTGGGAGACGCTCGCCAGAGCTAACTGTATCTATGATGACCAGACGATAAGCGTCCAGTTTAGCATGATATGTACATTATAAATAGACCCCAACAATAAAACATTCGAAATTTTCCCTCTGAAAACTGACAAATCCCCGAGATTTATAACATTCTAGTAGATTAGATACACAGAAAATAAAATTAAAAAAAAACAAACAAAATTCAAAAAACACAAACTGTTTCCTTTGGAGTTCTAACATCATCATCATCATCAGCAGCAGCAGCAGCAGCGGCCTTTTAGCGTCCGTCGTCGGATATACACCTCCATCAGAATTCGACTGACATCCCTATCATGGGCGTAGTGAAATCAATACTTTCTGGACATTTCTATTTTGTCACGTCATTTCATATTTTAACAGCCACAGTTTCTAGTAATTCTCGTTGTGACTCGTGATTTCCCTCAGTTATTCGTCATTCTTGCTATATAACCAGCCATTTTGTTTTTCTAATGGATTCTCGCATACCCCTAGCCTTTTCTTTCTAACGTACTGTACTGTTTTGTGAACTACCCACGTAAGGTTGAGCATGATTTTCTCATGAGCATTTTGCATGGTCTTCAGTTTGTTGGTCAATCTTTCGATTTGGTTCTATGCTTCAGCTCCATAGGTGACTATCATGAAGATACATTGTTTTTATACCCTACTTTTTGAGACTAATGGGTCTTTTCATATAAAAAATAACTACAAAAAGTTTATGAATTAGGACGTTTTGACCCTAAATAGACCTGGAGGGATTTCTGGTGTCGGAGCCACTTATCCTAGGACTGATACCTCATATTCATACAATCGTTTAGGAGTCTATAAAACACCATACACACGAGCAGGTAAGATAACAGACATCTGCCATCTTTAGACTGATAGATATATAAATTAGGCATTACATAGGATACATACTGTAACATGATGGTTAGAAAGCCAGTGTTGTGAGTTTCAATTTTTGAGTAGCCGTCTATGATTGACCTATAAAGAGCTTCAAAATAAACTTCATCTCTCAAACACACACGCGCACACGCACATACATATATATACATGTACATACATTTACAGATACATAGATGTACATGATCATGAATTGTGCTATATAATATTAAAACGAAACTTTGAAATGATATCCCGTTATCACACGGTCAATGTATAATTCAGCTTTGACAACGTGAATAGGATAAAAAACTTAGTGTGCTGTGACAAATAGGGTAGCCACTTCAACGTAGCATTGTTAAATTGAGCGAGGAGACAGCCGAAGGTATTGCATATATATATATATATATATATATATATATATATATATATATATGTGTGTGTGTGTGTGTGTGTGTGTGTGTGTGTAAATATCTATGTATATACATATATATACATATATATATATATATATATATATATATATATATATGTATAAACAGATACTGGTAAAAAGTGACTTGAGTGACACATAATTTTAAAAAAAAGTTTTTTAACAATCAGCCTAAACGCCGGTGAGATTTCTAAAACACACACACACACACACACACTGAACACACACACACACTGAACACACTGAACACACACACACACACACACTCATATATATATATATATATATACTTCTTTTTTCATGTGAAATCAAATGTAAAATATGTGCTTACTAACGCATCATAAAATATGTATTCATATGAGTGTATGTGTGCATTCTGACATATACATGCGTGGAAAAGAATCCCATTTTCTAACTAGAAAATTGAAACCAAATTGAAACCAAATTGGGTCTTTCCGAAAATATACTCAATTTATACTTATATAATCTAATATATTTGTTCAGTTGTACGGCCACGCAATCTTCACTTGACCTACGGCACTCCTTTCTTCTGCTATGTTTATTTTCTTTTTATTGCTTTCATAAACAATATTTCCGGCTAATACAAAATAGGTGGAACGCTCGACCAATTCATATTAGATGGAGAATCTTGCGAAACCCTTGTGTGCTAAATGGAAACAAATGTCCAAATTGAATAAAAACATCGTCCCGGACAGACAGCAGAAATTGCAAGTTTCAAATAACTCGGGACTGATTTTATTGGATATTTCGAAGTAGTTTTTTTTTTGTTATTGATTTTTATCATTTTTTCGGTTTTTTTCTTTGATATATTTTCCTCATGTTATCCTGATTTTTATTTTGTGTTACTCCGATGGTTTCTTCTTTTTATATTTCTCCGTATCATTTGATTATTTAATGTTTTTAAACTTTCATTTTTTCTTCATTCATTATTCCAGCAGAAATGGTCAGCTTGATTCTAGTTTTAAAAATAAACTGATCTGAAGTTCGTCTGGCAACAATTTAACATTTCTCAATTATACTCTTTCTTTTTAAAAGAAAGTTGATATTTTATCATCTATTTTTTTGAAAAATTCAACCTTTTCTGCATGGCCAATTCATTTTTGGTCTATTTTTCTCCATTCCTCAGGTTACTTCTTTTTATAAAAAGAAATATTTATTCTTCTGTTTTTTCTTGTTTCTTCTCTTAGGAGAATATTCATCAAATCATGTGTTCTTGTTTTGTTTTTTCTCTCATTTACATCAAGTATTCCTTCCACCTCTTACTTTTTAATCTTGGTTTGGATTTGAGATTTTCTTTTTTCACCTCTCTCAACAAAATTGGAAAGATTTATATGTTTTTGGTCTCATCTGTTCGTCTAATGGTGCGTTTGTCTCTTAGTTGGTCCGTCCACACAATATTTCCGGAAGAAACGAATTAATTTCGATGACGTTTTGCAGAAGTATGGGCGATGTGACAAGAAAGAGGTGATAAGATTTTGGGAATCCAGGAATTGCTTTTGATTGAGAGATATTTTCTGTTTTTTTTTTCCCAATTGATTGTATGTATTCGCTCCTGACTGTCAACACAGTATCTCAAAAAGTCCTCTATAAAATTCTTTGGAATATTTCGAATATATAAGCAATAGTCTACGTGGCAAATGATTGAATTTCGTAGCAGATCCATCAAATATGATCTCTCCTCCGTCGTAGTTACTTTTCCTAAGCACGTAATATAGCTATGGTTCATGCCTGTCAACATAGCATCTCTAAAAGTTTTCAATGATTTGTCTTTGACATATGTTGAAGGAGGGGCAGCAGTTCTGGAAGAATTGATTGAATTGATTAGATATTTTCTTTCCCGCAAAGATATCTCCAAAAGTTCCCATTGAATTTCAATAGCATGTGACCAAAGAGGGATCTCTATACTGCAGAAAAAACGATTGAAATCCACAACTGATCCATACAATCGCCCCCACCTGCAACAATGGCGGTGACAGAAGTATGCACTCTCTGAGTGCTTTCTAAGTTTCCTGCTGCTTTGTTTCCAGGTTTTTTCAAAATTTGCAATCATTTATTTTGCCTTATTCGCTTCTTTACTTCTGTTCTTAAATCATTTTTGTTGCGTACTTTATCATATTTAGTCCTTTTAAGTATTTTTTTCTTCTTTTAACAACTTTCGTTTCTTTGTTTCGTTAAATCTTTGTTTTTATATGATTACACCTGGAATTCAATCATTCTTTTCCCCATGTTTTTAAACTTCATTTTAGTTCATTTTCTTTCGATTCCATTTTGTTTTGTTTTTTCCTATTTTTGAATCTACATATTTTTATCCACACATTTTTTAAATTTACAATTTTTATACCAGAAGTATTTCTCAAGTCTTTTTTATTATCTGAATTCTTTTTATTTCTATAAACTGTATTTGTTATTTGTATTAAAATGATATATATATATATGTACGTTGTATTCATTTTTTTCATTAAACATTATTTTATTCCAGGCCTTTTTATCAACGGTTCCTCCTTTTCGTTTCCCTTCAATTCTCAGTTTTCCCGTCAACCATTTTCCATTTTCCATTTTACCTATATTCACGTCTTCTTATCTGACCTCTCTCTTTGTTGGATATTTTGTTACATTGATTTTTTTAAAAACTTGAAACAATTCTTTTTTGCCCTGAAATCATTCATTTCATTCATTCCTCTCGAGCATATTTTTATGCACTCGGACTGTGTATTCCATATTTAAAGTGAATAAAACAAATAAATTTCTAATTTAAGAAAATAAACAATCAGCCACGGAATCAGAGAACGGAGGATTCTTATAGCCTGTGGAAATTCTCATAAGGAAATAATAGCCAGCAATCTGATCTTGCAAAAATAGTGACTTCTTTAGTTTGCCAGAATTTCGAAATCTGCATAGAAATCTAATTTTCAACCTATCTTTTTCAGAGCATTGTAAGTTATTTAGAAGAAATTCATAAAATATCTACAGTTATCCCTCGATAGTTACGGGCTTTTTATTTGCGTTTCCGTTTGTTCATGGTTTAGTTCTAAATCATTTGATGGGAATTAATAGGCAGTTTTAGCAACGTATTGAAAAAAAAAATGAGTATCACAGAAAATGCACTCTGCTGTGCTGTATAAACCAAACGATTTGTTTAGAAATATTTAGGATATCATCAATGCACTGTGATAATAATCGTGTTATTGATTTATTTATATAGACAATATGAACCTGATCATACGTAGATTGAACACTCGCAGATTACCTTATCTAATGATATTTCAGACACGTTTATTCAAATTCATTGTGTTGTAAACAAAAATCATTTGAATGAATTAATTTTTTTATGAAACAAAAGTATCAAAATGAAGGTAAATAGTTTTATAATTATGATTTGGTAATACTAATTTGTATTTATTCACCTAGGGGAAAAGATAAATATAGATCATGTTCCAAACAATATCGTACTGAAATATCAATGAAAATATGATGTCGATGTTGGAAAATGTTTTCCCAGCATTTTCAACGACACGATGGGTAAATTTTAGACTATAACCTTTGACGTCATAATTTGTAGTAATTTTTGAAAGAAAAGAAACAAAAGCGCGTTAAATCCCTAAAAATTCCTGGTGGGTTTTGTGATATTAGGTGTGCACAACTACGTACTAAAAATCAATTACAGCTCGACCAACGGTAAAATTTTCAACATAACCCTCATGATGACTGCTAAGAGCTCACTCAATCTTTTGAGCTGGAACTGGAAACCAGAAGAAAATAAAACAAGCTCAACAACTGAATTACAATTTCTCTAGTATATGTTCAAGCCAAAGACAAAACAATCAACCAAATCACTCAGAAAAGAAGAACAAGAATCTCGTAGAAGAACTCAGGAACTTTGAGCCATCGATAAGACCAAAAGGAACATTTAGATCAACCAAAATGACCAAACATTTTCGAAAAAAAGTCAAGGCTCTAAATCTATTGAAAAAAAACTCTCAATTTGGGAGAAAGAATTGTGTTCTAAAAAATGGAACCCGTTACAACTGATAGGGATCAAATAGTCAAAAATGCCCAATGATTCTACAAATACTTTTATTCACTCAAAGGACACAAAACAATCAACAGATTACACGAGTCACAAGTGTTTTTTCCCCCAGATATCTCTCTTGAGGGTTAACCAAGCCATTGAACAAACAAAAGATGGAAAAGCCTCTAGAACCAATAATGTCACCGTTGACATACCTGAAAAAAACTGGTATCATTTTGAAACTGCCCATTCTATTTAACATGCTTAAAACAAAGTTAAATCTTAGATGATTGGAACATTGCAATCATAATTCTATATCATGAACAGGGGAACTGGAAATATCTAAACAACAACTGGATGACAAGTTCATTCAACTGCATCCAAAGCGATCAACAACTGAATCATCGGAAGATTCGATGAAAAACTACCACAGGAATAGGCTGGCCCCAGGAGAAGCTACTCGACGATTGACCATCTCACCTTGGAAGATCAACTAAAAGAAAAAGCAGAAGAATATATGATGCCTCATGTTTTGACTTCGAGAAGGTATCTGACAGCATGGAAAACTCCAGTCATCATTTAACAAAACTTACACCTCGTATGTGTCGGGATCTTACAATATATCTTCAACTATAGCAGCTCTTTCATCAGGTTACATAAAGACAGTATTAAAATAGAGAGATACCAGCTCACCCAAACTATTCTGAATTTGAGAAAAATAAAGAAGTCAGAATAGACAGCAAATATCCAAGTAACCTCGGATTTGCTGATTTCACTGTCATCATTGGTAAAAAAAAACAAACTTTCATGATCTCTGAAAAAACCTAATGAGATCAGCAAGAAAGTTGGTCACCGCATAAACCTTTGCCAAACGACCATCGTTTGCAACAAAATGTTAAAAATAGATACATGATAACTAGAATAAAGAATGTGAAACTTTAAAAAGTAAAGTTCCACGCTTATCTTGGACAAAAATTTATATGGAATCCTTTGAAGAAAAAATCAGGTGAATAACACTTGGTTTGGAAGCTTTTGGTGGAGAAAGCTGAGTTTCAAGAACAAGAAAAATCCCACGAGTCCTGGAAAGTAGGGTATACATACAAAGACATCGCCCTACTAGTACTTATGAAGTAGAAACATTGCACCTAACCAAAAGATTGACCCTCGAACGGAGAAGCATACAATCCATGGAAGAATCATACGTGAAATTGTGCCCCAAATTGAGGCCGACGGTAAGTGAGACTGTTTGACAAGCTAAACACATTAAAAAGGCCTGGTAAATCTCGGGAATGTCTATATTCAACAATAGACTGTAAAAAGTCGATCGTTGAGAAACCTTTTGTTGTGATTTTTCTGGGTAATTGTGGGTTTTCTCTCATCAACAACTAATTTGGCCGTCAATTTGAATGCCATCTTGTAAATTATACCTTTTAGGTGGTCAGACTGTAAAAAAATGGTATCCTTTCAGGTACACTTGATATTACGAAAGAGCTGCAAATTGTATCTTGCCAGTTGTCAAACTACGCTAAAAATTAGTATTCAGTTGCATGCATTTGATACTGCATGGACTAGTGATAAAGTCTTCGGATGGTAAAGTAGCTTTCTCTGACAAATCCACGTGAACATGTACTAGTTATGGAAAATTGCTGTAAATGATAGCATCATCAATTTTGGTCTACAAATTACACGTAGCGTCGTTGGAGAGAACTAACAACTTGATTTTTCACATCCATTATGTATTTTTGATATTTCAGTGTGATATTGTTGTAATTTCAGTGTGATATTGTTGTAATTTCAGTGTGATATTGTTGTAACATGTGATATTGTTGTAACATGGTTTTCACGCAATAAAAAAGAGGTATAATGCATTTTATTTTTCTTCCACCTTGTTATAGTCACCTCAAATGTATCACAAAATGAACTGGCATTCCCAACTTTGTTTGAAATATCATCAAAAATGTTTTCGTACACTATTTGATTCTGAAATGGAAAATTCTTAATTAGACATTAGACTTGGTGGACTAGTAACCATTTTGAAATAGACCCATTATGATCGTTATGGGTCAAACCTGACTTGCCTCAACTTTTGATATTTAATTATATAGTATGTACTACAAGAGAAACTTCATACCTTTTTAAAACAGTGTACAATTAATTGGTCATGATTTGAGATCTTACCTATTGTATCAATAGTGATATATACCAAAAAAATAATCGTATATACTCACACAGATACATGTCAAACTTGACATTGTGTGATTGATATTACGTTAGCCATGAGAAAAATTTCCAAATGTCATGAATTTTATTTACACTCTATGACAATGGACATATATGAACTCTTTCGTTAATAGGCCTGAGTTGACCGACATTTTACACAGTTTGCTTGTATTACCCTTATTTGCCCTAGATTTAATGCATTTTGACTAATTTGGGGATTGGGGTCTCTTTTATCATTATGTCTTTGACCAACCATAGGAAACATTGTTCTCCCATTTTCTACTTTTCTTATCATGTTCCCCATTTTTTGCACTGTCCTTATAGATTAGACATACTATTTTATCTTTCTAACTATCCCATTCTTTTTCTTTTCGGATACCCACTCTTCATTTCATTATTGATTTCATATTTAATCTGCTTTTCTCATCATTTTCATCTTATTTTATACGTGCCAGCCTCTTCTGTATCTTACTTTTCTTCACTTTATATTCTCCTCCTACTTTTTGTCTCCTCCTTTCTAAGTCAATTATTTATACTCATTTTCCTCCATCAACGTTTTCGTTTCTTATTATTGTCTTCATCTTTGTTCTTAATAACGTTAACACAATTAATATCATTACATAAGAAAAGAAGCACAGACTTTTGAATTGACAAAGTATAGGAAAAAAATCAATGGCTGAAGAGAAAAAAGTCTCTCTAGTGAATTCTAATTCATTCAACCAATGTGAAATCACGTTTTGCACCAAAAAGCACACGGAGAACATTTTCATATTTTCTTAGAAAGTTTCAATTTACTTTGCAAATATAGAGAGAAGCCAAGCATATTTCATGAAATGTTGTTTTTCTTTTACCTTTCCGCCAACAAACGAAGATATAGCACTACAGTAACAGTTGTGGGTTGGCAGCAATTAACAAATTAAGTCCACACCCGGACGAAGCGTGAATTTATTTCGTTATCTTCTTACGCCATTAGTGGAAGCCGACGCACCTCAGAAAATCAATCATAAACCTCGAATGTTTTCAGCATGCGTATGTTTTTGTAGTTTGTTGCCATGGGCATTGTGAACAATATATTTTATCATTATTACGTTGTTGTTGATAGAAACTATCATAGTGATTGTTTTGATGTTCTTATTGTGTCTTTTCTTTATCATTGCCGTTTATATAATTTTTCTTGTTCCTTTATAATCATTTATTGCTATTACTATTATCGTTTTGATGCTGTCACGGAGATGTGAGATGGTGCAATGGTTATCAATAGGGAGAACAAAGTCGGTGAACTGAGTTCATATCTTGACTGAAACTGCTTGTAGCACTGATTGCTGTTTTTGATGTTTTATTGCATTATCGATTATTAATTTTGTTATTCAACTTATTGTTCTTTTAATCATCATAATGTCTACTTCATTATAATGATCATTTTTATTGCGATATGCATTTTTTCATTCACTGGGGATAGAGTTAAAAAAAAATATTTTCACACATAAAGACTCAATTTTTGGTCCTTACAACAAAGTTACAGTCGGAGTAGTTCTGATACCTATTCCAGTTTCCTTTTATAAGTGTTTTAGATCCTGTCTCCTGGCCTTGGCAGTGATTTGTTTAAATCTCAAAGAATTTTTTCGTTTTCCATGGCAAAATTTGTAATTCCCAGCTAAAAAACGAGCAAAGACAAAACCCAGGTATAGTTAAAAAATCCTGTTCTAAAAAATCTTAGAAACTCTGTGTTAAAAATCTTAAGTTTCTAGTCTGTAACGATTCGGTTTTTCTTCTGTTGTACAGAAACTACACACGCACATATAAAACACACGTATACAGACGCGCAAACATGCGAAATTATCCAGTTATTATTTAGCCAATCTTAATATCTCGGGAACTGGTTGAACGGCTTTGATGTAATTCGGCAACAAACCAGAGAGGACTTTACTGCACGTGAGTGATCAGAAAGTCTCCCGTCAGGTTTTTTAGTCGGCATCAAGGGGGTTCGTCGCATTTACAATAACCAGGCAATTTGGCGCCTTTTGATCTCTGGCTTTTCCTCTCAGAGCTTCCAGATGCAGGAAAATACATCGAAACATCTGATGGCAATGCCGACAGGAGTACACTCTGCAGATTGTCTTAAAAAGGCACGTGGCTGAGATCCTAAAAGGAGTATTTTCGTAGTGCTGCATTGGGTACGACTGTTCAAACTCGAAATGAAAGGGCTCGTTAATTTTTGACCCTGTATAAGCATATATTCGCATAGATACATATTACATTCAATTTCAGATGTCGTCAGTGGATTTATCTTTATCATTTCCCGTCGACAGAAGCAAAAACATCCGTGTTGGCACTGAACATTTACAGTAAAGTCTCTGAATTTAATATCAGGTGGACAAAAGCTTCTATTAGGAGGAACCACGTCAATAAAATTTGAAGATTTGAACAACTGTTGATACTTATAAAGCTCACCTAAGTATGGCACAGGGTTGTAATACTTGGATAACCAGTGAGGATCAACCTTATTATACTTGCAATACCGCACGAAACTGATGTTGTCTGATATCCATACCAGTATGCAGAGACTAGGTTCATAAAATAGATGTTTTCTGTATTCCAAATGATTCTTTATACATTTTTTGCCATTGTTGAAAAAATTAATGTCATTTTTCAGTCATATCTCATTTCAGCAAATGCCTTTTTAAGTGATTTTTATTCATTTTTAGGGGCTGGATTTAAAAAAATCAGAACCATTTTTAACCGTCACGTAACATTTTTCGACGGAATACGTTTTTTAATTCTGATTTCTGAATAAAAAATCGAAAATAAAAAACAAACTGTGTTTTGTGGAGAAATATCACATGATGGGGAAAAACTATTTTTGTTTTAATACAGCGCTAAAAAATAAATTCAAAATAATCATCTGGAATAACCAAAGCAATAAATAGTATCAGCAGAGAGGAAAACACAACTGGCCCAGACTTGAACTTTTAAAAATACTACTTCCAACCGCTGTGTTCCTGATTCGAACATCATCATTGAAATAAATCATCCATATGTACCGTGAAAATAATATGGAAACCTATAATTGAAGTTAATAAGAAAATGTTGCTCAATGAAGGAAGGTAGTTCCGATTTTCGATTCAGCACAGAGAAGGTGAAAATCTTCTAAAATAACCGAAACAATCTATACTTTCATTTATCCATATTAACAATGCAAAATTATGCAGAAACCTATAATTATATAGTTCAAAAAGTATCCCTAGAAAAGTGGTTTGCAATGGTGAAAAGTTTTGTCTAATCCTTAATTCTGTAACCATAAATTCATTAAGATTAGCTAAAATGATTAAAACATTTTTCCAATGTATACCTCTGAATCAAAATGTGCCCATGAATCTGGAATTGCAAAGCTGGAGTTCTTATTTTATTCACGGAACTAAATTAATGCAATAGTTTCTCTAAATTCACTGGAGAATACATGTGAAATATTTCGAGAGACGAAATAAATGAACTGTGTGAGAAGACTCAGAGAATACAATGAACAAATGCATAAAATATTTAAAAAAAATAAATGAGCGATATTCGATATAGAGAATCAACACGTTCACACATTTCCTAAAATATCCCCGCTAGAAATTCGAATACTTTTGATTATTGATTTCTATTTTGAGATAATAATTCTATCGATTATTCGGAAGGTAGTTGTTCGGCGATGAACAGAAATCTCGTCTCGTTCTCATTTATAATGAGTTCAATCCTCACTGGATGCTGAACTCAAACGGCTTTGGGTTAAACCAAGCAGAGCTTTTTAATTAGTTCAATACACAGCGGATGTTTAAAGCCATGTAGCTTGGGGTTACACAAAGCCACGCCCGGTAACTTCAAGCACCAACTGTGGAGTGAAGGTTGGCAACAAAGTTGGCAAGCCAATGTTCGATTTTCACTGAGCGCTATTAGAGTTGCCTTTTGCACTTAAGAACGGGTTTGAGTGTAGTTAACTGTTTCTTGCAGATTGATTCGCTAACTTCATCTTCATTTGGTGCTGCACAACTGAGACTGTGAACGGGGCTTTTTTCAGGACATCTATCTAAATCAGAGCTATCGAGCAATACTGATGAAAATAATCTCAAATGGAATTTAAGCTTGGTATTCCGAATTACATTTTTTGATCATGCCGTATTTTGAGAATCAGTACTTATATATATATATATATATATATATATATATATATATATATATATATATATATATATATATATGTATATACTTTTTATTTTTTTAAGAACGTCCTGTGATGGTTGTTGAGATGTCAGAGAAATCGGCTCCAGGTAGAAATTAATACTACATCTATCCGGAAAACACCTAGCTATTATGAATATCGTGAGAATCGGTTGCACGATCTTGGCAACCTCTCAGAGCGAACCTTGCTATGCATACATTATGAAACAATCCCCTTGGGTATCTCAATCGAACGTGAAATGGCATTGATAGTGTTTGTGTACTGTGTTACCGGCACAATGACGAAGTGTCTCATTGATCCATGTCTCGTGTTGGTTTCTTTTCGAAAAACAACGTATCGCCAAGGTCTGTAAGCCCCTCAGATTTCGATCCCATTTGCACCACACTCTCTACGTCCCATAACTGTGAATATTTATATACATGTGGGATCAGCAATATCATAATTTCTCTATCTGTTTTCGAATTTGTGAATTAATTTGTTTATATCTAATTTCGAACATAGCTATCTTGAAAGTGTCCATATCATATATCTGACTGTTGACTGTTTCTTGCAGATTGATTCGCTGGCTTCATCTTCATTTGGTGCTGTACATATGAGACTGTGAACGGGGCTTAGTTCAGGAAATCTATCTAAATCAGTCAATTTGTTCATATCTCATTTCGATCATAGCTATCTTGAAAATGTCCATATTATATATCTCATATCTTTACATCTATCTATCTATTTATCCATCTATTCATATTTGCTTTTTTTTTATCTACTAATGAATTATCCGTGGTAGTGTGTTCATATAAAATTCTGATCACAGCTATCTCAATTCGTCCGTGTCTATCTTATTTAGTTGATATCTATCTATCTATGAAATTTATTTACTTAATTATACATATGTTCAAGTAGGAAACTGTATCCAGTTGTCCTGAACTCATCAGCCTTTGAAACTCTCTCGAAATCTTTCGATGCCTGGCCTATATATTTGTATCTATCCATGATTATATAACGTCTACATGTTTAAATCTACTTGTCAGTGTAAATAAGGCCTATACATGATTTTGTAGTCCCCCAGCATCATTTCTTAATTTATTAGCCTCAATATTAATGATGTACCCTACTGCTGACTTCATTTCTACCTTTGAGGCAATTACCCTCTGCAGAGTAATTTTGTCAGGGGAGATTATTCAAGAAGAACATTTGACAAGGCAAATCATCGCTAAATTCCTGTCGCTAGAATAACCGGGATTATATCAAATACACATTATCTCCGTCGGAGCACCTCCTCCGACGTTGCTTGTTAAACGTGATTGCAGTCATTTCCCTTGCTTGAAATAAATCTGCCAATCGAACGGAAAGAAGAAAATTGCATTCTTAGCCAGAACCAAAGATAAACAGAGATATGCTTCTCCTAGGAAAGTATCCTGAGATTGTTGCCATAACTGCACCAAGCGAGGCTCTGTATTGAGTTCTGGGCAAAGCTTTTGTTGCCGAGGGTAAGTAAGTAAAGGAAGAATTATATTATTAAACAGGCTAAACTATCAGTGTTAAACGGGATGAAGTAGTTAGAAATGAATCGTTTAGTGGGATGATCGTAACCAGGCTGCAAATACATTGATCTCTAACAAGCCAAATGACTGATGTATTTCTTCACGAGTGAATCACATTCATTTCCTGCTGATACGTAAAGATTTCTTTTGTGAAACTATAATGGAAGAAACACCAGCGAAAAAGACTTCTCCGACGGTAGAACTTACGAAGGATATGCAGATTTGATTTTGCAAGGTGGAAGGATGAGTGTTTGTACACAGTAGCAAAATAGTTTTAATAGTATCTTCTAAGGTGATGTTGGTGAGCAGATTTTCAGTATCCATCGAAGCTGAAAAACGTTATTATATTTGTTTTTTTTTTAGATAGCTTTGTACAAGTGATATCCGTGTGTAGAATCTATGCTGTACTTAGTGTTTAAGTATGACGATCTGATGTAATCCAAAGTTTGTCATAGATGATATGTGGAGAAAGGAGTTGGCAGAATGAAAGGACTTGAAGAAACAAGCAGTTTATGAATCTTTACATTACTGTACAGATATCCAAGTTGGTCATAAATTCTTTAAAATGTACAGACCTTATGGTATTGACTTTGATATATTTTTTTACATGTCTTTTTTTTAAATCAGTGGTATATTTTTCTGTTTTTTAAGTTTTGTGAAATAATCAAAGATGGTTTGTAATTTGGAGTTATAGTTCTTGCAGTTTGGGATTGAAAAATTCAATCCGTTCACTTTCTTAGAATTATTGCGTCTATATTTGAACGGAGTTCCTCATATTCTATTTCCACTCTCTTGGTTAAAATTCACTTTTGGTCCGGTACTTTCACTATCATCGCTATGTCATCTCCTACCATTTTTCATTTAGCAGAGTGCCTATTCTCACTTTGGATACAAGGTTTGTCTTCACAATAGTCACATCTATGAGAGAACCTCGCTCAAGAAACAAACAGTTGAAAGCAATTTTGTCAACAGCAATGAAAACTCGAGTCATCTGTTTAGCGACCGATGAATACAGATTAAATACTCATAAATTTTATTCTTAACCTTATGTGATCAGACACAACAAGGGGAAAACACAGGAATTGACCGGTTGAGATTATGTTGATATGAAATATATGACACCAGAAACCGAGTTGATACGATAGTTCAATCCTGACTTTTAATCGAATTCCATTTCTCGACATTTCCATGCAACGCGTCAACTTTCAAATTGAGACTTGTTTGTTTCTTTCGTTCATGTTCTTGATACTTAAAAATCTTATGTAAGTCACTTGAATCAAACGCTTTTTCTCTTTTAATTCGCTGTCTCTTCTTACTCGACTGACATGAACCAGACCTATATGGGCCAATCCTTGTTTATGCATTTGTAGTTGTTTTTGTATTCAAGAGCAATTTCAAATCAGACAACTTGGTCAACAGAAAAAGTAAGAAGAAAAGAAAGAAAACCAATATTGAACAAATAATTTCTAACATTTGGACATTTGGAGACGTACACGCACATACATACAACCAAACAAACTACACACATACAAAGAAGTAAGTATAAGCCCATTAAATTTTCTATACACACCTATTCATTCATACACCGGTCAATTTAAGTAGAAAAATGCGATGTGTTCTTTTTTTTGTCTCTGGAAACACTCAACACATATACACATGCGCTCACATATGCAGATGTGTGTGTGAATACCAGAGAGTATGTGAGTGTGTGAGACTGCGAGTTTGTTTATCGATGCCAGTCAGCATAGAGAGAAACCAATGACCACTAAAAGCTTTTTAAACGCACACAGATTTTATTTTGAAATCCAGGCCCATAGCCACCAGAAATGAACAATATCCTGAGAATCAAATTCAAAATTGTAAATCTACTAGCATTGAAACTGTCAAAAATGATGCACCCTGTCATTTCAAATGAGTATTTCTACACTAATATAACGATTATATATATATATATATATATATATATATATATATATATATATATATATATATATATATATATATATATATATATATATATATATATATATAGTGACGTAAACAACTGATTAATATCAAAATGTTCAGATTAAATATTAAATCATTGAATTTTGAATGAAGATCAAAATATATGAATTCAATTTGAATTATCAAATATTTTTAATCGCAGCCAAGAGCTGCTGACTGCATTCATGTTTCTGCTGAGAACCTTCATCATCTCCTGTTAATGCTGGAAAAACTGAGTTTCAAAAGCAAGAAAATTTGTCTTCACATGATATTCATTAAAAAGATCACTTACAATGTGCATGCTGATGGCATGGACAACGATAATGATAAGATATGCAGAACTGAAAAAAGTAAACAAGTACATTTATTCAGGACACAATGCAAAAAATCAATCCAGTTTATCAAGCCTTCGGATGAACGAACCCAACTTTTGAGAAAGAAAAAATACCCTTTAGTCTTTAAAAGAAGGGTGTACAACGAATGAATCAACTGTTTATGTCATAGGTAGCTTGAATATAGAACCTCACCAAAAGATTGACTCTAAAACTAGGATCTCTGCAACGTGCACAGGAGAGAGTCATGCACAGAATCACATGGAGATATTTAAAAAAAAAAACTCAGAAAATTAGATAAAAACGTGGGAATCAGTGAAATCATCAAATCCCTTAAAAGACACAAATGGTAACAGGCTTGGCTCGTGGTGAGAATGTACAACTGCTAGACAATACAACTCACAACGTGGATCTCCAGAGAACATATGCAAATCTATGGCTGGCATCGCGTGACAAACTACAAAAATTCAAAAATTTATTTGCTCTGTTGTATCAATGATAGAGAAGTCCGATTATTTATGTATTTTTGGAATGTCTAGGTCCAATGCCAAACACTGAAATGCTGCTGCTGATATTTTACGCTTTTTTCGATCTATCAGTATTTTCCTTTGGCAAAGTGATTTATTATTTCAAATGGCATAAAACTGAGAAATCTGCCTCCTATCTTGATTTTCATATTCGATAAAAGTTTCATTTTCCAGCAAAATCCATCTCTTTTGAGGAATCTCACAATCTATTTTGTTATTCTCCCAGTCAGGCTCCCCTGTTTCGAGTTCAAAGTAAAATATTATCATCCCCTACTTAGCGACCCGATTGAAATTTATACTTTTCAAGTGTCCCTGATTCATACACTGAAGCAGTGCCCCTTGGAAAAATATCATACTGCAGGTGTCTGCCTCAGTCGTTCGTGACAGTTCCTTTCAATTTTGATATTGGTTTGACAGAAAGACAGATCAGCAAAATTGGTAACAAGGACATTGACATAATCATATATATATATATATATATATATATATATATATATATATATATATACACACACACATATATATATATATACATATATATATATATATATGCATATATAAATATATATGTGTGTGTAAGTAATACTTTTATTGTGCATTTCACTTATGAAAGCATACGCAGTTTTTTTTTCTTTATTCATACTAGTTTTCCTCAGATTCACCGCTCATCACACAATCAAGTTGTCACTAAAATGTAGATTACTTTCTGAAAATGCTGTCATGTAACTCATTACAGTCTGTTGCCTTGTTGCTTGGAAGAAGTAATTCCCATCGAATAAGTCATTCAACATTTTGCTTCTTCAATATTGTTACATAGATACATACACGCATATAGGTACAAAATTGCCTGAGCATACATTCAGGCAAACACATACACATATGCACATCTGAACACACACACGTACACATACACATACATATATGCACGTGTAAACACACTGAACAAAACAGAGCAATACTGAGCAAAACGAAAATAAACTCTGAAATTTTTGTTCGTATACAACCATGGAATAGAGTGTTAAAGCATTCGTCTTTATTGGTTAATGTACTAATAAGCAAATAATGATTCCAATGAGAAAGATACATACGTGAAAATACATCACTATGCTCATAGTTATTTAGTGGTTTGCTAAAGTTTGCTGAAGAATTGAAATAATATGAAGACGAAAAGAAAAAAAAAGGAAAGAAAAAATTATCCTTGATTTGTCAACGATGTTAAGGGAAGTTGAAAAGCAAGAAACGGAGCAAGATGACAAGTGAAATGCTGACAGATGAAAAATAAAGAAAAAAAACAAAGTCAAAGATTTCAAACGAGAAAACAACTTTCAAGAAAAACTGTCATTTATACGCCAATGCTCGAATGAACTTGTTCAACTGTATATCAGTGGAACAGAGGACATGATTACATTTGCAGAGACAATCAGGTAGAGCAAAACACAAACAGACGCACACACACCCAAAACACATACACACACACACCCATACACGCACGTACACACTTTATATATATATATATATATATATATATATATATATATATATACACACACACACACACACATATATATATATATATATATATATATATATATATATGTATATATATATATATGTGTGTATAAGTATGTGTTCATGTATATAAAGACAGGGATACAAAATGAGTTGGAAAGAAATAGAAAATAAAATCATTGATGAATACTCTGGTACAACACATTTTAAAAGTGCATAAATATAGTGATAAAGTAGGGAATTTTAACTTTCCTCAGCAGTATCTAACTTGGAATTTGCATTCGAAAATTGTTGTTTTTTCTTGGACTACAATACCAGCTAAAGATACAATGGAATACTTAGTGATATAGCTGTTATAGTTTTACAACTTCAGGGGCTTAGATTCAAAATTTTGGATTTTTCAAATCACACAAACATATCGTAAGCAATCACCTATCAGATATGTGCTTGGTATTTAGCGGACTACATTCTCACATATTATGAAACTAGATTTAGGATTGAAACCTTGCTTTAGATTATGGATAGAAATGTAAATGTGAGCTTTTTGAAAATACTTTCCAATTATTGGATAGAAGAAAATTTTTTTGCGTAAGAAGGTTCTATTTCGTGGAGCAAACAAAACAGGACTGTTTGTTCCCTGGGAAAACAGGCCTTACGCTGAAATTTGAGGATAACATACAGGAACATAATATGAACTACATGCAATCTTGTGCTTTCTTGTCGGTTTATTTTTTGTAATTTTTAATTTTTTACTTGTCCGTCTCCCTTCAACGCTCATCTGGTTGACGGTATCGAATATTACTGATGAGAGATTATTCATTTGAAAATCCAATGAATCAGAGCGGTTTTCTTCTATTGAAATCTGCAATTTAATTCAAAGTTGTCATAGAGAGCCCAAGAAAAATAACTCTAGGACTAGAAAATGTTTCTTTGAAACTTTTGCATCAACGATATCTGAATTTACCCCAAAACAGCAAACATGATTGTCACCAACAACTTTTGTCAAGACAAGTCCCGAATTAGCCAAACTAAAATCACTTATCATCATTATCATCATTGTACGTCATTGGTCATAGCCCTTCCCTAAAATTCTCCAGACCTCTTGATCGTTAGCACCACAGAGTATTTTCTATAACTATCGAGTTCATCATGCCATCTCATATGTTGGCCAAGGTGAGTCATGGTGCCGTGAGTCATGATGTCAAGGTCTTGTCTGCCATTTCAGCAACATGACCAATCCATCGCCATTTATGTTTCCTGATATTTTCTTTGATATCTCAGATTCTCATTTTACCTCTAATATACTGTCTTGCGATCCCCCCATGTTATGTTAACGATCATTTCCCTTTGTTCACATTGCTTGGTTCTTGATTTAAGGATCAATTTTTGGTCAGTTTTCATATTTCAGCTCCATACGTGACGCATGGGAGGATGCATATATTATATACTGTCTTTTTTAGAACTGTGTATTCGTCTTCAACATTGATGATGTTGGAGAATAAGGAATAGAGGGGCGTAACTCCGATTTAAACCCGAAAATCCAAAACTGCTGTTGCTGCATTGTCAAAGGTTCTCATCATTATCAGTCTCTTAGCGTCTTTCGTTGGACATAGACCTTCCAAGAGATTCACCAGGCCTCTCTATCTAGCCAGAACTTTTTGAATTCACTTACCTCGCCATCTTACCTTCTGGCATTCCTACATTCTTGCAACATGTCCAGCCAATTGCCATTCGAGTTTCCAAACAGTTTCCATGATATCTCGGGCTCCTGTCTTTACTCTTATATACTGTGCGGTCTAACGATCTCTCCATGTGAAGTTAAGTATAATTCTCTCATGTACACGTTGTGTTTCTCAGTTTTAGGGCCTACCTTTTGCTTAGGTTCCATGTTTCAGCTCCATATGTGACCATCGGATACATTGGTTGTATACTCATATTTTTAGGACTAGTGGAATTTTCTTGTTTTTGAAAGTCGAGCTTAATTCACCAAAAGCTTACCAACCCCGTGTGATTCCTCGCTTTATTTCTGCTTCTTTTGATGAATCCATTGAGACTTGTTTTCTTAGGTAGATGTACTGGTGTAGTTTTCTAGCTCTGCGTTTTCGTTTTGAACTTGGAGTTTTTGTACCTAACATGGTTGCGGTACAATACACTTGTTTTACTGAATCTCAAGGAGGCCAACTTTCTTCCTTGCTTCAGTTTGACCGTCAGGCATTATTTGGAAATATTGATGGTTCTTAGTGAAGAGGACGATGCCGTCAGAAAATCTGGGGATACTTAGATATTCTCCATCTGTCCTGATTCCTTTGTGATCCCATTGTAAGTTTTGTAAGAGACTTGCATTGAATGTAAATAAAATAAAAACATAGATAGTGCAAAAGCATAGAACATGGAACACGAAAATAGATAAAAACATAAACAATAATAGATGCAAAATGAATTTGCAGGATATCAGAGACATGATATTCAGAACCCTAAAACAGAAAGAAAAACACAAGTAGCTGTGAGTTTTGAGAGGATGTTGAAGTGAATGGAAAGAAAAGAAAGGATGTGTGGCGAGCAGGTTCCCATTGAATTTCGGGAATGATGGAAGACATTAAAAAAAAGAAACCCTGATCACTGATTTCTATAAAATATGTATGAGTTCATTTCAGTTTTGTCTAATCTTTTCCGATCAGCATAAAAGCTGATCCAGTAGCTGTTGAATCAACTTTTCATCAAATGGAAAAGGAAACGAGATTTTGATCTCTTTCCCACAGTCGACAAAATTAATATGTACCTAACCAAGATTGTCTTCGCTTCATTCCTCGTTCCAGTATGTGAATTCTCTCTGTTCATCTTATTCATAGATAAACCAATCTGCTCAACCAAGAATGCATCATTGTGTTTTTCTCCGTGTGTTGTTCCGTTCTTTTTTTTTTTTAGAAGTCTGCATTTTTTACGTAACCCGTGAAACAATCAGACGGACTCGTTTAAACTCAAATCTTATATAAGAATCCTTTTCACACGCCTGAAGTGAATCTTTAAAAAAATTCCTGGCAAAGCAGCACACGAAAACAATAGCACACTGAACAGTTGTGGCATATAGCCCTCTGAGGAATCGTGTCCCAAATCATGAAACTTTGAGTTGCTCATATAATAAATACAAGTACGACATTAGAATGACGTCTATTCCGACCAAAGTGCAGTAAAAACACAGCTGGAAATACATGGGCCACTGTGCTATGATAAGCTATCTATAAAATGTTTAAAGATGATACCCGGATACTATATGAAATCATCTTAATTACTAGATTACAAATCTTAGAAGCACGTATGAAGTCAAAAAATATAAAACATGACGATATACTCCTTAGTTGAGGTAATGGTACATTAAACATGTTTGATAATTAGTCGTCTGATCGATTACAAATTATTTATTCTATTAATTGATTCATTATTTGGTACATTTGACTTGGTTCAAATGCAGATCTCTGGCACTAGTAGGGATCAAGTAGGGATTGCAGCATCGGCCCTTTTTCCGTATGGCATTCACTTTATCGAAGAAAATAGATACAAAGGGTAAAATCTTCAAAATTTCCTATTGTATATGTCGCATGTTAAAGAATAAAAATGAGGTTATGATCCAATGTTACGTCTAGATTCAGCTGGATAAAAGTTTTAGAGATAGACACGATATAGTGATAACGAGATTTAAATCAGTCACTTAATAGAAACTGTAATGTGACCAATGTCTTATGGCAATATACTGTGCTTGGGGTGATTAATTAAAACTTGGGAAATAGCCCTATTGATGTGATCTGTGCGTATGGTACACACATACGTATAAAGCCAGCCGACCAGAACGACTAAAAAAACTGAAGTATCCTTTGTTGACAGTTTTGGTTGACATTTTATGATATGATCTCTTTCAAATTGCGCAACACTGAAGCAAGATACCATTTATTCTAGACACTTCCAAGTGATCATCACCAACAATCAACATTACACGAAGAAAACTGATTCCATCGAACATTAATCAGACACCAAGAATTGTGCGTCAATCGCTTTATCAAAATTTCTTTGAATGGTGTGTGACCTCGGAGTGAACTTAAAAGTAGTATTGGCTTGATAATAAATATTTGTGAGATGAAATTTTGCCAGAAGAAGAACTGAAAGGATTCAAGACTTATGTACACTGTCCAAATTTCACCGATTAAAAATAATTTTAATGTCATGAAAACTCAAAATTATCATTGATCAAAGACGATAACGACAAATTGATTTGTCCTCTCAAAGATTGAATACCAGCTTTCAGTTGCTACTGTGATAGTCCAAACTGTGCGTTAAAGTACTCTCTTACCCAATCCTTTCTCCATCAACACTCTCTCTTCCCCTCTCTCTCCGCACCTATCAATATACATATGTGTGTGAGCACATGTGTATCTCTTTGTGTGTGTAGGTGTGAAAGGATCTTTCAAGGAAGCTTGTTGAACCTTCAAATATTTTCAATGATGTCTTGAATCATGCAGTATAAAATACCACCCCCTACATCTATTCTACGAATACTCTTTATTATATTTTTGCACATAGGCAATTGTCTAAGAGATCCTTCGCCCCTTATCTTCAACGCAGACATTTTGCTGTAACTCGGAACCTACGCACTTCCTAAAATAGAGACGTTCTCTGGCGAGATTGCAGTATCTTTAGCTGGAAAGGTTGTAGAAAATCATTGCCCTCAAAACGCAATCATCATTTTGAAATCGCATACCAGTGGGAAACATATTCGTTAACTTGCTTGATTGGTAGAAATTATAGGGATATTGAAAACTGATTTTTTCCAGTACTGTCCTATGTACAACATTCTGCAATTAAAGTACATCATTTTTTCATGGTAATTCATAAGTTATAGAATGTATAATATCATATAAAGACAAAGTAAACATATTTATGTTATTTGTATCGAATACTTCTGTTCTCTGTCTATATTTCAAACTACTACTACTACTACTACTACTACTACTACTACTACTACTACTACTACTGATACTATAGTCATAGTTATCAGAGATTCCTATTGTTATCGTTGTTAGGATCTATCATTTTTCTATTGTTGATAAAAACGAATTCACTTAAGACTTGAATAGATTTATCAGAATGAAAGAATTCTTCTATACCTGAATAAAGATCACTTTCAGATAAATTAATCGTTGTCTTCACTTTGGATATCAAGATGTATCAGTTTATATTTTTTTGTTTAAGAGAAAAATCAAGTCTGTTATTTTTTTTCATTCAATTACTCAAATGTCAGTATTGACCAGGCTGGTGATATGATCGTTTTTTTCTGGGAGCAGTACTACTCTTAGCAAGAAGTAGGGAATCATAACACTTACAGGATATTCACCCAGATGTTTCACTTCGAAGCAAATCAATAACAGATATGACACAAAATAAGTCGGATCACCATATCTAAATTGTTTATTTTCCGGATCAAATGAAGCGAATATCATGGAATGAATCTACAGTGAAAATTAATTATGGAATCATCTCGTAATTTACATTTCTAAAACGAATCCCAAAATACGTCTAAATATCCACATCAATCTCCAATCAAAATAGAGTACTTGTGTACCTTAACGAGCTGTTGGACATTGCTTGACGTTTATGTTAACGGAAAAAAGGCTAAGATCATAAAGCTCCATCGAGAAAGATACGCAACATAGAATGTGACAAAAGTGTTCATTGCTCTCAGTTAGGTATGTCTGATTTGCTAGCGCCAACAAAATAAAGGATATGAGAGAAACATACGATAAGACCTTAGGAGACACCAAAGCATGGATAAGAAACTCATAGCAATATTCCACGATGATAGAGAGTACACAACAAAAGGAACGGAAATTAAATGGTCAAAACAATCAGTGTTTTTGACAGAACTTGATGGAATTGACTGAATGAAAAAGAATTGACCTACAGAAAAGATAAATGGAAACCAGTAGTAAACCTTAACAGAAGAACGCCATGTTACAATGGACTTAAAACAAGCAATAATGGAGTGTAGGTGATCGGATGAAAGTGATATTCTGTGATGAATCATGAATTTACATTGGCCATTGCGATGATGCTGCATTTTTGTCTTGTGCCTGCCCAATAAAATGGATAAAATTGACTGCCTCGAGAAAACAAGCAAACATTTTGACTCATTTATGATATCGGCTAACATGTCATGTGAGCGCTGGGATTTTGGATACTTTTTTTCATTCTATCGATAGTAAATAGATTCGGTGATAAGGACGATATTTTTCAAATTTATAACTTTAAAGCTTTATTTCAGGGAAGCTATATCAACTCAATGATATGGCCAGCAAACAGTCTGGATCTCAATCTGATTAGAAATTCATTGGAGAAACTTTTTTAGAAATGGTCCATGACCAGGCTCCATCCTGCGAACCTGATTGGTCAAATGCTATCACAGAAAGTTAGAACCGGCTTGATAGATAATTTTTTTCTGAAAAGACAATGCCTCGAAAATATGAGCAATTATGAAAACTCAAAAGAGATGAACGAAAATGATTATCACATTGTTTTGTTAATGTTTCCATTTTTTTTTGACGTGGAACGATTCCATAATCATTCCCTCAACTTGATCCGTGGAAAACATACCAACGATTTGAAAATTATCACTTGATTTATTATTATTAATTGATTCAGAATATCAAGTTATTGATCAGAAGTTATCTCGTGTCGTATCTTGATTTGCCTATTTGCTACGAAGTGGAATGATTCGATGATGATTCCCTTCACTTGATCTGAAGAACAATAAGCCCATAATTTTCTTGCTAATTAGTTTGAGCTAAAATTCATTAAGTCAGAATATAAAGGTATTGACGAGAAAATTTTTTGTGTTGTAACTGTAATTTGCTTATTTGCTACGAAAGGGAATGATTCCATAATCTTGCCCTTGTCTTGATCAGGAAAAAAATGTCGATCATTTAGATAGCTCAATCTAATTTGTTTGAGCTAAAATTCATGAAGTCAGAATATCAAGCTATTAAACGGAAATTGTTCTGTGTTGCATTTGTGATTTGCTTATTTGCTGCAGGGTTTGTGAGTCATCCCTGATCAGAAGCAGTGGTCATCGTTGAAATGCCAAGATTTCGGATGCTTATTTTCTGGCCAAACGAATCCTCTCTACTTAACAAAAATCATTCCACTCTCTTTCTCCAGATTTGGCTTTGTGCTATACTAAGCTCAGATTTTAAACTGGCACATGTTTCCCATAGTGGCAGGGGCGTGAGCTTTGATTTGATATAGCCAGTGGCTATTGTTTGATCTCTATTCAAAGGTTGTGCTGTGCTAACCATAAAACCCATCCAACTAACAATAGTCATCGAGACAGTCTTATTAGCTGCCATTTTACCGTAGCATACTCTAGTATATGGTTGGAATAATGAGACACCTAGTGAATATCTAACTCACGTCACTATCAACGGTCAAAAAGGATAAATCAAATTTCAATGACGAAAGCTCTTCAAAATCACCATAATGATTTAGGGCTGCTAATTATATTAGTCCCCTAAAATATAAATTACCAGAATTAATTTAAGGACCTAAATCCTGGTAAGTAACGTGTTCACTGCTTAAGTACAAAAATGGTTAATATACAGTTAGTTGGAACGTTAACGCAGAAATAAACCTGGCTCTGTAGTTCACTTCTTCGTTTATTCTTATTAACGAAGAAGTAAACAACGGTGCCAGGTTTAATTCATGAAAAAATTAAAATAAACGAGGACCAGAGTTTCTGTCGACACTGATATGTGGAGGGATCTACCAGGATCGAGATGTAGAGATAGGAATGATGAAGGGAAAGGAATGTCCGTCGGTTTGGTCACCCTAGTTGTAGCCACTAGGAAGTTATCTTAAGAAGTCCAACCTAACAAGGATGAGAGTGCTTAATTTATTCAGGATGTGTTCTTGATGTGAATATGTGATGATGCATGTATAAAAAAGAAGTGTGTATAAAAACTATACTAACTATCCTAATTAAAGAGAGAGAGTAGATACGAGCTTACTTCGAGGCCGTCAGAACCCAGAAAGAGAGAGAGAGAGAGAGAGAGAGAGAGAGAGAGAGAGAGAGAGAGAGAGAGAGAGATTTACTGCCTCAGTTTAAATATCATAAAGATAACAATCAGTTATCTTATTGGGTAATTCTGTTCGACATCAAAAGGAATTTACCATTTCTTCAGAGATGTAGGGGCTGGGAGTAAATCCTTTCTAAAGGATAGATAACTCCGTAGAGGAATTTTTCTTTTTGCTGGAAAAAGTGGGCACTACACTCACAATGACCTCCGACAATAGCTTGCAGTCAATCACTTATATAGGATGTATACGTATAAAGCAGGAAACTATTCAAATAACAAAATCTAACGCCATTTGTTGGTACATGTGTAACTGAATTTTAAAAATTCGCTTTACGCCTTTGAAAAGCCGGAATTTGGCGTAAAGCAAACTTTTGAATGTAGCAATATCTGTACCAACTTTGCTTATGTTTTGCTTTTGAAAGTGTAAAGCGACGGTAGCAAACAGTGTTTGTTGTACAGATAGCCGATACAGAAGCAGCAAAAACGTTGTCCCTTGCATTCCCTGCACTATTAATCACTAAACATCCGTCGACACAGCCTAACATACCATCATCACTATTCCGGGTCTGGAACAGCTGAAATATTTACCCATATAAATTAGCGGTGATTATTTCTTAGTTTAACGCCATTCCGGCTTATTAAGGGTTATTTTATAGAGACGTTCTAATTTTAGTTTGCAGAGAAACCTATAATTGCTAATGGTTAAGCCAGACACAAGATGAAGCCATGCTGGGATAATCATGTCTATCTAGCCAAACAATCTTAATAACCATCGTTCGTAGGCAAATGGTCGTCTACAGTACGTGGGTTGAAATACAGTGTATGGTTTGGAATCAATCAGATCAACATTAAAGATAAGTTATCACACTTATTCTTTAATAAACAATCTGTCGATGCTTGAAACACTTGAATAGCCATAGGACCAGGGCTTTTGGAAGTGTACTGAATATTCAATCGAGAGAAAATAGAATCTTTACACCAATCTTTTGACTTTTGATGCACTAAGCATCTGATAAGAACTCACGGGCGCCCTGCACATAAACTGAAAAAAAAGAAAGCAACCACATTTGAAAACAAAATGAATTATTTTTTTAAAGCTATTACAAACTGTATCTGTCCGTGTATAATACGACACAGAGCCAATATAAGGAAAGGCATCATGTTATATTACAGAAAAAATTTGCATCACTAAAATTGAGCCCATTTGATGAGAGATGACAACTCCTTACTGCACATCCACTGATTTATAAGTAGAACTTATGTAACCAACATGCAGTAAAGATGGAATGAATTAGGTCAACTCTTTCACTAGTAAGGGGTTTGAATTGAAAAAAATGTTTTGAGATTCTCACCTCCAGAGGTATACGTTCAGGGTTGTGGAGATAGAGTGAATAGCCTAATTTTTTGAGTAACACAATATTTCCCTCTTGTGAAGTACTGCAACACAAATATCAAGAACATAAGCAAGATAAATCACAACGATTGAATTGAATTTGAAAACATGGCTTCGGATTGAATGCATGAGATGTGCTAAGATGAGCGACTTAGTTTTTTCCCATTTTTTATGACATTTTATTCTATAAAACTAAAGCACCAAAATAATAAAACATTGAAAAAAAAATAATAGGAAATCATTGCTTAACCAGAGTATTGCAGTGCACAGATTTGGAAAATCGAATGAACGAAAAAGTGGGACGGCTGAACTATATACAAATAGCAACAATTTTATGCTTATTTTCACCTCTATAGTCACTAAACGTATTATTTGAGAATCCTGTGATATAAGAAGAAAAAGAGGACTTTCATTAAGTTTACTTGTGCAAAACATAGGCCTGGTGTGCTTGGTTATTTTTTGAACAGTTTGTCTCTTTTTGCGCTCAATATTGATAGAAATAGAAATCCAAATTCATACAGGTATGATGCTGAAAATTTCATCGAACTGACCCATGCTTCACTAGCCTTTAAATGATATTCTTCTTAGATCAAAATTTGAGTCTTTCAATGGATAATTCCTTAGATTGCATTTTCAATCCCTGGGCAACAGATATACTCCACAGTTCTTCATCTATTAAAGTCATAGCAATACTATTCTAAAATCAATGGAATGGTTACATTTATTCAGTGTTTATGTAAGATGTTGATTGTTTTTCACGCATGTATTTTGTCGACAAAAGAACTGATATATTTTATTAATGCGTTGTGAATTTTTCTCAAGGTATTACGTTGCTGAAATATATCAGTCAAATATTCTAAGTTTGAAATCCAAAATTCAACCTGTGGAAATTCACAAAAGCAATTTTGATTTACTCCATCGAAAACAGAAAACAACTCTTGTAGCTGTTCATACTGGGCGGAAAACATTCCTCTTTGACAACCATCTCACCTCATCATGATGAAGTAGATGCCTGTGATGTGAATCCATATCAATACAAAGCTGCTCGTATATACGAGTCTTTACTGGTCTGATATTAATAAAATTTATCATCTCGATAACCTGATTTGAAACTTCCTTCAATCTATCACCCACTGTTTTTTGCTAGGATTCCTCTGTGCAGAATGCACAATAAGAATGTAATAACATTCGGGTTTTGCTTTTTTGCGAACAAAACAAAAACCTTATCAGAACCAACGACTGAAAAAGATCGATTGGTCCAATCACACAATTCCACTGACAACTTCCATTTTACGAAGTAATGATTCAAAATATGAACAATATATTCTCCTTTTGTACTGCATGCCTTTTTTTTCTGCAGTGAAGGAACTGATTTTTTATTGATATCCATCGATAACAAAAACAAATGCCAATAGCGCCGCTTTGTCGATAATTTGTCGATTCATCAACCTGCAAAGCAAAATTTGAATGGTGAAGCTTTTCACGGCATGCAATCTCCTCTAAATCAGCAGACATATCAACAATTGCTGGCGAATCGTATGTCGGGGCTTCGTCTTAACTATCTTTTGGCGCGCAGGCAAAGATACTCGACTTGGCAAAGATATGAAACTTCATTTCAATACTATAATCTCCAATATTTTATAGGAAGTGATTAGAGCCTTTTCAAAAACTGTTGATCAAAATTTAAAAAGGCTTTGTGGCATTGTTTGTTACTCTAAAAATAAAAAAAAAACTCTCACGTATCTTTGATGATGGGAGTGTTTAGTTTATTTCAATGTTTGTTTAGGTTGAAATACGAAACAATAACTAGTCTCAAATTGAAAAATTATTCATGAAAAGTTCCACGCTGTCAGACATATTGTTTGTTAATATCTTGAAGTTTAGATGTGTAAATCGTGAATTTCGGATAGGAAAATTCCATATTTAACAGTTAAACACTATTCTAGGTATATTGCCTTGGGGTGCTCCTATTTACTTCTTAGGGAGCTCAAGTACACCTGGGCGTATTGTTCAATAACCACTGCTCAAGAAATTTTGCTGAAAAGTTAAACCTTAATGCAACATTTTAATTAAATTATGTAACTACTTGTATTTCAGCACTCATACTTGAGATTGGGAGATATTTGATCGTTTTTTTTTATTCAATAATATTCATTTCTAGCCTCATGTCTGTCTAAACAGATCTCTGGAAGATTTGAATGATCTTCAATTTTTGTTGAGGGTTAAACAATAGGATATGAAACAACTGATTAAATTTGGGTGCAGATATGTATCCCCTACGTTATATTTATTTTTGATGTCAGAGATGGAGCATAGGTGTCGATAGTAAATTCAGTTATTCGCGGTGACACTGAGTTTTACTCCATTGGTGCATCAGACAGCCTGTAGTAAAAGACTATGCAAAAAATAGACTAAACAGATAGGTATTCCAGTAATAAATGACAAATGTTAGTTCCATCTAGATTGTCATGGAATAAGCTGGTGTAGCCATTGTCTAGCAATTGACTAACGATGGTTGTTACAGCTTAATTATATATATATATATATATATATATATATATATATATATATATATATATATATATATATATATATATATATATATATATATATATATATATATATATATATATATATAACACGTGCATTCTAACACACACATGCAGACATATTAGTGGAGAAAGGACGTAGATTGGACAGATTATGAAAAAATCTGACAATGAGAATTAACATTTAGATATGAATGTTATAACTTACGTAAGTTCGATCTGTCCCGGTTTTTTTCAGAGCTTTGGAAACGAATCTGGCTCGCTATAAATTAGCAAAGATCATAGCGAGATCACAGGAAGGGTAGTATTCGGAGTTGAATCTTGTTTGATGTGGGAAGGGCTTATTTCTCGGTGTTACAGGTAAAGGTTTTTTTAATATATGTGACTAGGGTTTCAAGAGTTAATTCCTCTGTCCGTAGATAAGGCTGTTTTTGGAAGGGGAATAAGAATGTTCCGGTGCTCTGGTTGCTGTGACAATGGCTAGGATTCTTCGCGGGGAAATTACCTATTATACGTAATGATGTATATAAACATGTGTATGTAGTAAGACAAATAGTTTAGAATCATACATAAGGGTATTTAGCTAATTTCAAATGTGTTATTGTCATTTGTATAAAATGTTGTTTTTTGTTGTTTTACGATAAATTTTGCTTGTGGCAGGGCCAATGGAAATGACCCAGACGTTGAGTCATCATGTTGCTGACCGATCTGGTGCAAAAGCTCCGATGTTCCACAAAAGCATTAGGTTATTTTAAAGTATTAAGGCCTTTAAGTGTTCTTAAATTCTGTTTTTGAGAGAATTGTCTGTCTCTCCAATCTAGATTAGGTTGCAATATTGACAAGGTACCTCATAGATTTCTGCTTGGTGGCATTCCTGTTAGTGTTTGTTTTTAATGGTATTTTTATAGGAGTGGATGTTTTGATACATGATATGTGCACCTAATCTCTTAAATTTTTGACGAGCTGTGTTGTTACTGAGTTATTTGGTTATGTGATACGTCTTTTTGAGTTTTTTCTGGCCTAAACGTCACTTTATTGTACTCCAAGAAATTCAACAGCAAACTAAGGTTGACCACAAAAAGTTTATTAATCTGTGCGCACACAACGAACCAATGATTCTTTGAGCCAACTAAACTACTTATAAACAAAAAATCGGGCTACCTATGGGTGTTCCCCCCCCCCCCCCAGTGAGGAGCTGAAGAAAACTAAACATCCTCAGGTATGATTCTAAACCCTCTTCCCCTTATACACACATTTCTTTATACCCACTTCAAGAAATAATTTCCTTCCCTAGAGCTCTCAATATTCCTACGCTATGTTTACGCATACATACCTGTGTGTATTCTTCTGCTGTTATTAATAATACTGATGCATACTATTGATTCATTAACGAAAAAACATCAAAGCTGCAAAAAAGACGATGTTGTTATGAAGAAAAGTTGAAATATATGTAAGACGAATTATAGGGAAAATATAATATATAAGATCATTTCTATCGAGCGTACAGTGAGCTGAAAAATAACCTTGACTGACTCCTAAGATCAATCTCATATAGCGTATGTGGACAGTTGACCTCTTCTTAGTCTAACTTCTGCAAATTAGGTCGATAAACCTTGTACTTTTCGTGGATAAGATGTACTAGTAATCAAAGAAACAGAATGCTTGAATATATATATTTGAATATATATATATATATATATATATATATATATATATATATATATATATATATATATATATATATATATATATATATATATATATATATACCGCCCCGCTGGAATGAAATTCAGATTCACCTTGAAGAACTGAAATTCTTATTTACATCAATTTGCATGAGCTCTCTTTCTGATTACAAGCACTTTTCATGTACAGATAGCTCAACCTTCCCTATCACTCTGTGTGAGTTCCGTGGTGCATTTACTTCTCTTCCTTTTATTGTTTGAAATCGACGACTCTCAAGCGTGGATTCCAGCTTTAGGATCAAATATCGTTTGCTGGGGCCAAATCTATAGGGATGGCTGCTAGAGGACAATTATCTCATGTTTCACCAGATATTTGGTTAACCTTTCAGCAGATGCAACACGAGCTTAGCGGCAAAACGATGGCTCATTGGTTCACAAAAAAAAAATGACTTTAACAGATTCCTACTTCTTTGAAAATACCATGGACAGTCGGGAGACGATTTCCACCGATTATAGTACGCTCTTTTCTAATGTGATTATCGTCTGTTGACGTGGAAAATAGTTTAGATTTTGCATTGTCTTTGTTTGATATTGTACCCAAGTTGAAATGCAGGTAGCATTTGTTACATTGCATACAACACAAACAACCCTCTTCTCCATAAGCTTATTTAATTTTAAGTCCCCCATAAGGTTTCTCTAATTTGCAATAAAATCCCGCACATACATAGAATTCTCCGTGATCTGTAATAGCTGAAAAACTAGTAATAAAAAGCTGACAATTTGAATTCAAAATTCCTTTCAAAACAAATCGGATTACAGAAATAGTTTATCAACCAAAAGAAAAAAAAACCAACAACATCGAAACACCAGTAGACAAGTAGAAACCTTACGGGGTAAAGATTGTATTGACATGATAACTATGGTAGTCATTGCATCGAATACATTGAGAAATTTACGAAAAATATATAAAAATGCGCCGAGCTATCTATTTACCTATACCGATAAACTTGGAGAAAAACAAATGTCGTTTATCACGTTTTCATATACATCTCGTCACTTGAATTAAGATACATTTTAATGTTGAATTGGTTGTTACAATTGAATAAAATGTTTATGTAGATAACATTCGAGGCATTTTATTTGATAAAACATTAATAACAACAATATTATTATTATTATTATCATTATTATTATCATTATTATTACTAATAATAATAATAATAATTTCAAATGATAATCATGATAACAATAATAATAATATCAATGATGATGATGATGATGATGATGATGATGATGAAAATAATAACAGTAACAATAATAATAATGATTATTACAGAATAAATGTTTCTCTATTTTTCAAACCACGAACGGGACTTTTATTGCTTTGAGCATAATATTCTAAAATTCTAAGTTGCTGAGCCGCGTCAATACTCTCTGGCAGTTTATCTAGAACGTTCTCTGTATCAAAAAGTTTTTTTATTGTTGATTATTCAATTAAAATCTATAATGAACCGTAAGCCATAGTCTGCATTGTTTCAATATATATATATATATATATATATATATTTTCTTGGTGATTTCTTTCCGTGAAGACAACAATTTTTAAACCCAAGTAACTCCAATTGAATAATTAAATGTACTGAGTGATGCAGAATGAATTAATGTATACAACAAGTTTCAAAAGAGTTGAACCGATCAATAAGTACATTGAAGGAAAAGAAACAGTAAATAACAACTCATTGTAACTGAATCACAGTGTACAGATTTTACAATATAATTCAACACAATACAAAATCAGTTCAAGCATCACAAATTTTTCCGTCGGTTCTTCCGTTGATATTTACTAATAATCAAGCGACTGTTCGGATTTAATTTACATTCAAGAGAAAGGTAACCCTTAATTCCATCATATCATTTAAGTGAAATAACTCAGGTCAGCTCCTTGACTTCGTTTTAACTGAACTTAAATCGTTTAATCCACGCTCCAAATCTTGAAACAGTACTTACTAACTTGATCTCTTCATTTGTTTCTCTCCACAGCAATACACTGATACATCATAATTTCTAACTTAAGCAAATACAGCCAAGTGCGATGAATACCATTGTACTTTATTCAAGAGTCTAAATAATTATGCATCAGGCTCTGTAATACGAGCTAATTCTTCAATTTCTCTCTTTTTAATTGGCAACATACTGAATACTGCCTATATTGTATGTAGCAGAGTTTCTAAATCTTGCATAAGTGATACATTCTTCTATGCATCATCAAACCCAAAACTTGCTCTATGGACCGTAGAATAGGGCTCATATAAAGATGCTTTATTTTATCGCTTTAGAATTGCTGCCTCACTATAAATCTCTTAGCATAACCTACGCTGTATCTGATGTCAACATCCTCCTCCTATGAAAGTTAATACAACTGTAGTTTTAAACATCATTTACTTCCTCTAAAATGCTGATAATGTGAAGTGTACTTAATTTCAAATACCAGCGCAGACAGTTTTCTGAAATTTTCCACTTTATGGTCATTATTTGACATGCAATATTAACTCTTTTTAGATGACGATATCAATACTTTTGCCAACAAAGAACGTATGGAACATAGTTTCTCTCAATCCGTCATTTCTCTTCCGTAATTAACAAAGTAGTGCATTCAAAGGATTCAAATGCATGATACTCGTAACGCCAACTTCGTGGAATATCTACAAATCAGGCCAAATGTGAATGAGTTCCCTGAAATAATGCACAGCGTCATTACTTTCAAGAGTCGAGTAGTATCATCAATAAGAATTTTAATCATATCAGCAGTAGACCTTTCCAGACATCTTACTCAACTCTACATTTTCGCTCAAATGGAGTTTCTGTTAGTATACTCGAAATCACACCTTCCTATAGTAATTTTGTGCCAGCATCCAAATGTTGATTGAAATGTCGTTTTATATAACAAAAATTTCGTTCTTGCCATTTCTCCACGGTGATAAATTAGATTTATACCTTTGCTTCGGCAAAAATGGTACAAATGACATCCCAAACAACTACATACTTGGAAATATCTCACATCATTACTTTCGATTCCTCATACGATGTAGATAATCCAGTTTCTACAAGATGTAAAATACATTCATACTCAAAACTGGAACAGGCTTTCTGGTTTGTAGATTTCCTGATTTCGTTTCACTTTCTTTTCGGCATTATTATTCTATGCCACCATCTTTTAAACGTTTAATGATTGGAAAAAAAAAATTCTAAAAATTTGGCAATCTTAGAGTTTCTCACTGCAATGGCTGTCTGTTTTGATTGGAATTGATTTTACTCTGACTCCATTTACAACCCCCAAAGCTAACAATTTATTTTACAATCGTATCCATGGTGAAAACAAAAAGAAAAAAAAACAACAAAAAAAAACAAAAAACATACAACAATAACAAAAAACAACAACAACAATACAACAAAAATAAGCAAACCTAAATAGTCTGCACCGTAACAATACAAAATAACGTGAACCATAACATCAGACAAAAAAAAAAAAAAAATATTACACAAGCTAATTTCATCGATCATTCGGAGAAAAATTCATTGTGAATCGTGAACTCTGACAGGGACACATAAAAGTGCATTCGAGTCGACTATATCTAAAAATATGTATGATTTGGGGTACACATCCATAACAATTTGAAATGAGACAAAACTTTTTTGAAAAACAGATTTCTTTTGATATCTGATTATACAGTTTAGGTTGTAAAAAAGTGTATATTGGTAAACCAATACAGAGCAGATGAGTGGCCGAACGACAAGGCAGCTTAAAAGGAACTACAATAATACCTTTGCAGCACTTGTAATAACATACACGGCAGGAATAATTGATTGGAGCAAGGGAGAGCCGCAACAATTAGATCCAAAAAACAGGAAATAGGTGCAAATTACCAAGGCGTCCCACCCAAGAGCAGATTTTGCCATCCTGAGAAAAAGAGAAAGAGCAAATAGGAGTATAAGAAAGAAGAAAAAACATCATTAGCAGAATATACCAAGTAAAATCGGGAACCACAAATGAAAGTTAGTATTGATCCAATGTCACATCAGACATCAATATTCCGAAGGCTGAAAAGAAGAAAGATCAAAGGGGGGGGGCAAATAGAAGATGGAAAAACAAGACCATACATGGAAAGTGGGCTAAAATAATGGATGAATGGATACGTAACCATCTCACTGGCTTGATCCTGCATGATCCTGAACCTGTAATGGAAGCACTGGTTACTGATGCATCAGACATAAAATACCAATTGACATGCACGTCGTATTCTTAGAAGCAGAATCCTCAGACAAGTGTAGAGCCAGTAATGAATATCAGGAAACAGTAAAACTGATAGCATATGGCAGTCCAAAATTAGTGCAAACTGTATATCACGGTGAACAATCGCAGTTCTTTGGAGTTTATGCAAAAGTAATAGATATCCAAAGTGCGGTGGGAGCAGGAACCTGAGGTTTGAAATACTTTATGACCGTGACAGTATCGTGACAGGAAGTTACAGCCAGACATGTTCATGATTAATAAATGAGAGAACCAGGTTATGTTGATCAATGTCTCATGTTGACCAAAACGAAAAAGAAAACAGAGAAATACCAAGACGAAGATAGAATTGCAAAGATTCTGGGGAAATCGATCAAGATCGTACCCTTCGTTATAGGAGTTTCGGGAGCAACAACTACTCTTCTTAAAAAGTACCTCCGAAAAGTGAACACCAAGGACATTAGCCTCAATGAAAAGCAAAAAAACATCCTTCTAAAGACATTGAATGTAATCAGGAGACAACTTGAACTCCTCCAATTCAGTTGATCTCAAATTTGGGTTCAAAAGACAAGACATCCCTGCATTCAAGCAGTTTTATTATAATGATAATAATAATAATAATAATAATAATAATAATAATAATAATAATAATAATAATAATAATAATCATGCAAGGAGAGAAAACAACACTCCCCTCCCTAAGAGACAAAGACAGAAAGAAAGTCGGAGAAGTGACCGAACAGGTCAACCGCCTCTTACAGCACATAGAAACGAACACCTTCCTAGAACTCAACAACTTAATTTACGCTGGGGCGAAAATGGTAGACAAAGCTTCCGAACACAAGATAGGAACCCGAGCAATAATAGGGAAGAGACACCCAACTGGGAGAGAAGATTACAAAGGCAGATCTCCCAACTACAGAGAGATGAAGTACTGCTTAGAAATACACACACAGAAATACACACACAGACAGACCACGAGTAAGACTTTATAACAAATACAAGGTAACGCAAAAAGGCATCGAGTTTAAAAGACAGATAAAAGATATAGCAGACGAGAAATCATGGACGTGGTTACGAAAGGGAAACCTTAAGAGAGAAACAGAATCGCTCATCATGGCAGCCCAAAACAAAAGCATAAGGACAGACTACATAAAAGCAAAAATCGACAGAACACAGACAAACAGCAAATGCCGCATGTGCGGTGAAAGAGATGAGACAGTAAACCATATAACTTGTGAATGTAGTCAACTCGCCCAGAAGGAGTATAAGCATAGACACGATAGAGTAGCAACAATGATACACTGGGAACTAAGTAAACAAATGGGATTCAACCATGTGGAAAAGTGGTATCAGCACAAGCCACAGGCAGTTTTGAAGAATGACAACCACAAACTACTCTGGGACTTTGACATCCAAACTGACCACCTCATCCAGGCAAGAAGACCGGACTTAGTAATAGTAGACAAAAAAAGGAGGGCCTGCCAAATAGGAGACGTTGCTGTACCTGCGGACCATAGAGTAAGAAAGAAGGAGGGTGAAAAAAGGGAAAAATACCAGGACCTAGCAAGGGAGTTAAGGAAAATGTGGAACATGAAAACCAGGGTAGTACCGGTCATAGTGGGAGCACTAGGAACTGTCCCCAAAATGCTGAGGGAGAGACTGGAGGAGATCGGGATTAGGGGGAGGATAGAGACCGTACAGACCACAGCACTGCTGGGCACTGGACGGATACTGAGGAAGGTGCTAGAGATATAAGGACTGCAACGAATCGTAGCTCTGTCATGATATGCGAAAGAGAGAGGAGACGTTAGCTGAAGACCTGGGGAGACTTATTGTCACTCAGCCTTCAGCGATAACCACTGGGCAACCGGTGTGAAACTGTAAATCGTAGAATTACTGCGACCTATGAGTACTAGGAGAGGAGGGCTGGAGACTTGAGGAGACTTGCTGTCACTCAAACTCCAGCGGTTACCACCAGGCAACTGGTGTGATATCCCAAATAATAATAATATGTAAATCGCAGAATTACTGCGACCTATGAGTACTTGGAGAGGAGGGCTGGAGACTTGAGGAGACTTGCTGTCACTCAAACTCCAGCGGTTACCACCAGGCAACTGGTGTGAGATTCCAAAATAATAATAATAATAATAATAATGATAATAATAATACTAATAATGATAATACTGCTACTAATAATAATGATGATGATAGGTCAGGCAGTTATGTTATTGTCATTCTTTTAACGGGGTAGCTGACATCTGCTTCTGTTGGAGTGCCCAGGATCTGTACTTTAAGTTGTAGCCAGCTGCACTCTACTAACGATCTGCACCTAACGTTGCGCACAGCCGTCCTGCCCTCTCTTGGAGGGGCGATAAAACCTTCTAGTCAGCTTGGGCATCAACCAACTACGGAATTTTCACGTCCTGTGCTCATTTCACCTTAGAATTCCATTCTCAAGATTTTAAAGATATTCTTTGCATAAGACTGCAATCAATGATCCTACAGTTGTGACAATTCTTTCTATAACATTGTGGTATCACGAACGGATAACCCCAGCCAGGGAAAGTAAATTGGAAGCCCGAAATCGGCAATCAAACATCTCCCCCCATTGGTATTCACACCGTTTACAAAGGTTCGATCTTTTTAGTGAAGAACACGGTCGATGTCGAAAAATTGAATGCTGTTTCAAACCCCCATAGACATAGTCTATTAGGTCACTGGAACAAGGAAATTTCCAACCCTGAACAACAGACTCACCATAAAATATAGTATTTTATGAAAATGAAATTCATCGTGACGTCAGAAGTAAAAACGCGTTATGACAAATTTATTTATATGGAGAAACTTAATCGGAAATGTCACCGCCAATATATGGACACTAAAAAAGCTTGCAAACGTATGCACAGACAATATGGGAAATAACATATGTAGACGTCGAATTAAGAATATTATGTAATGGGGTATGTGCATAACGTTCTCTTGTGCATTATGAAATATCTGTATGTTGAGAGGTTGGTGCCTGTATAAAAGATATGTGTATGTGAACAATTTTTATCTGTATCCTCACAATGGAAAAACAAAACTTATGTGGAAGTTAGACATACTCTCCTCTCTGAGATATTGTTTGTTTTCACGTACTAAAATGAAACTGCTAGTAGCTGCAAGAGTCGACAACAGCAGTTTATCTTTGTCGCATTCCCCTAATGTGGAGAGATAACAAAAATAGAGAATGGATTACTTTTTCTTTTATAAACAAGCCATGTTTTTGATATGGCACAGTTGCATCTCTCTACAGCTCGGCACCATCAGTTTCAGCGTTTTTTTTTCAGATTCATCATAATGTTCCCTGCAACTGGATCTGAATCACATCGGACTTTTGAAAATGTATGCATGGACAAAAGCAAGCAACTTAGAAACAATGCACAAGACCCCTTTGAAATTGCTCCGATGATGATGAATGATAACAATCACTAATTTGTGCAGGAGAATTGAAAGAAGGTATCCAATACTGAAGATGATATTCTGTGATTTCAATATACTCTAGCAGTTAGACATGGTTAGCAAAGAACAAATATTGAAATTCAACCAAAAATAAATCCAAATTACAAAACATAAAATGCATAATGCCACCCTAACAGTTTTACTGCAAGAATCCGACGTAAATATAGCATTGTTGAATAATATGTTTCACGTAACTGTCAAAGGTGTCACCAATAAGATTGATGTAAATATCAACAAAATGATAGAAATGAAATAATAGGTACCTTATGAATTGTTACACGATGGATACTAGGCAAAGATAAAATAAGAAGACATTACAGCAAAAGAGCCAAATTTCATCGGCAGAAAAAGATATGTGGTAAGATGTTTTACAGAGAGCGAGAAGAGCCACTGGAGATGAAGGATTTGGAAAGCCTTTGGAAAAGATATCTCGAGTACAGATATCAGATTTCACAAGATTTCACAAGAACAGTACATGGATACGGAGAGTAGAAGAAATAATGAACAACATCAAACAAAAACAATGGAACAACATCATAATCAGAGATCTCGAAGTACTATTCAACAAATTTCATGAATGGAAATCTGAGAGAAGAGACAAATTGACAAATTCACTATTTCTGGCTCAAATATTCAACTTTTAATGGAGGTGAATATTCGTTAATGTAATCATCCATCATTTCCCGGCATCAAAAATTCACCATAAATATTCAGCAAAACACGCAAATTAGATATAGTTGCATCAAAAATATCTTTGAGAAAAATGCAACAGAACAATCACAAAAACTCTGCAAACAACGCTTTTTCATCTTCACCAGTTGCTGCAAAAGTAAATCAAAATGTCCTTTACACTGCATAAAAGACAATATCATATACTAAGTCACCGTTAAAAGAAAGCCGGAAGATATACTTATTATGGTGGTCAAAGGCCTTTGGTATCAAAGAAACTGTAGATGCAAAACATCTTATAACAACAAAAAATACATGCACAGCACAACAATAACTATCATAATACGTAGAAAATCTGGAAAGGCAAGTAAACCAACGCAGAAAATAAGAGGAACATCAGAAGTTCACTGCCATGTATCAATCTACTTCATTTCGGAAGAAATTAATCACCATAATCATCTTTTACCAGCGAAACAAATCGATTGTCAAAAGATCAGAACACAAACAATCGAGCAAGAGAGAAAACACTTTCTACAATACGTAAGACTGCACCACGACTGTGAGAATAAAAAACAGGTGTAGAAAATGAATTGATGACACTGTTGATGAGGAGGTTTCTTTTTACAATGATAATAACTATAATAAAGGATGTAAATTACAAATAAAAACAAGACCGTATTAAAATTATAAAAAAATATGTTGTGATAAATATAATAAAACAGAACTGAAATATTTCGCTAAGCATTGTTCTTTTATTTCTTCTAAAATATTAACAATCAAGGTATCATCGATCATTTTTCATAAATAATACTATTCTTATTTACGTATGTTCTAGCCCCGATATCAAATGATCTTCATCAATCAACTGTCTCTCTTTCTCAATGACTCTCTCTCCCTGTTTCACTCACAGAATAATAATAATAATGACAATGATAATAATATATATATATATATATATATATATATATATATATATATATATATATGTTCGATTTCTTTGAAAATTTTGGTAGCACCTGATTTATCACGATTAATGTACTCTATATAACAGGCAACATCATATATATATATATATATATATATATATATATATATATATATATATATATATATATATATATATATATATATATATAACAACATCCCGTTTAGGTGCCTAAAACGTATTCATACGTTTACATCTATCTGCTGATTGCTGATCATGAATAACTCTCTAGCAGAAAAACTATTTTGGTTTGTATGTGCACATATAATACTTAATTGTATGAATTTGAAATTTTCGAAGAATTGTAGTCGGTACCCAAGGTAGTGCAGTGTCAATTTTAAAGTTGCTGGATAATTTCCCAAAATCTGATGAGAAAAAAAAACAAGATTATTCAATGTATTCCATATGTTCTACAAATTATCGCCCTTGAATTACAATCTATATTCAAATGCTTCATATCTAAATTTGCAAAACTTGCGAGAAGTATGTGGAATACATCGTTGCAGCACATTCGTGCGACGGATAGACGATTAAATAACATATCATAACAATTATCATCCAGCTCATTTAAACATCCATTATCAAAACAGACTCTGGCCCAGTTATTATTATAACTGTTTCATTTATACTTATGTATCTATTTATTATCGATATAGAATATTCTACGTAGAGATGCATCAACAGCCAGCTTGATAAAATATATATCTATATATTATACATAATATTGGTCTCCCTCTCTCTGACTATATTTTTATATATATATATATATATATATTTATATAAGCATACACACATAAGCAGCGATTCATATTTCTATCTACCTTTCTATTTATGTATCTAGCTAGTTCCCCTCTTCGAGTAATAATGCAGTGGAGTTCAATTCTTATAGTTTGAGAAAATCTAGATGCACTTAACAACAACAGATCTAAAAATCAAGACAGCAGACGAGCAGTATATTTATGAGGCGATATATGTATTTATATATATATATATATATATATATATATATATATATATATATATATATGTTTGTGTGCATACATATATACACACACACATATATATATATATGTATATATATATATATATATATATATATCAGTATTTGTATCATTATTCATGTGTCTGCATGCATGTAAACGAACTCGTTGCAATTCTTATCGATTACAGATTCAGCAGACAGGAAACAATATCTTAGAGCAATGAAGGCACCTTGAACATGCAAAAATGATTTTCCCCTTTACAAATTACGCTCAACTGATTTCCTATCTCTTTGGTTCGTCGAGGCATACTTCAAAGCACGAGTAGAAATTTCCCAAATTAAAATGCTCTCGATAGATGAAACAGAAAAAACACAAAGGTTGAAGTTTCAAATTATAAGTTCTAAAACATTCCAAAAATTATATACATAAAGAAATCGGGCGCCTGTTGTATAGCGATGCTTCGCAAGCCTTTCTCACCAACCGTTGCTCATAAAGAGAGTTTGATTTTAGTTACATGTTCCGATATTGTTGGCTCATGCCAGACTAAGATCACCCTGATCAATATCTACTACTCGTGGCTTTGATCATCTCTGAGTGCCATATTTGTACTTGACTATGCTTTGCAATCAGAATATTATCACCTTTTCACTTGCAACAACATATGGATCGGCAGATCAGAATTTATTTGATGTGGGGGAATGTACTCACTAAGGGTCACTATGTCAAAGGACTTAAAGAAAGAGGTGTGTGATTTTGTTTTAATTTTCTTTTCTGGAAGTAAATATTTGCAAGTCATTCCGAAATAAGTTGATGCACATCTAGTATAACGGGTATATTGAAGACAATGATGGAAAAGACGTAGAAGTGGAGAAAGTACACCACTAGATAAACCTAGGAAAACGAATCTCCACGACAATCAATCTAAGATCCACTCTAGGATGGCAAACTTTCAGTAGGGCAGAGATTGAAGGATACGTAACAAATGAATCCCACTGATAGTCACCTATGGAGCTGAAATATGGACCCCTACCAAAAGATTCACCCTATGGTGAGAACCATGCTACGTAAGGAGAATAAAACCGTACTCAATGTTACATTAAGAGATCATAAAGCATCACAATATATCAGAGGACAATTAGGAGTCCGAGGTATCATGAAATTTACAAGAAAAATAAATGCCAATTGGCAGGACATGTTGCAAGAATGGCAGACAACCACTACATATCATGACGTACGACGTGGATCCCTAGAAATCATATCCAGAAACCAAGACCAAAAGATTAGAGGACTTGACGAACTAGATAATGTCAGAAATTCCCAGCCAACGATAGAGAAGTCCGTGGAATCTTTTGGAAGGTTTATGTCCGACAGAGGCTGCTAAAACGCTGCTGCTGATAATGATGCTATGCGTTGTAAATACATTGGTTCATATATATCTGCGATTGTGTTCTCAGTTTTGGTTAACCTCAGTCAACCCCAGAAACAAACAATTAATTAGTTTTACTCAATAATCATCCCAACTCGCGAGAGAAGTGATACTTGTAATTCGGATATGTCAACGGGAAGTCGTGAAGAGTTCCCATAAAGTGAAATGGTGAAAGTTCTCGACATGACAAGGAAAGAAAGTCGTCTGCTGAGGTTACCACGATGTAAAGTAAGAATGAGTCTTCTACCCACCGCAAAACGCTCACCACAGTATATTGTTGTAATTTATTTTTTTTTCTATTATTACTTTTTATCCTTCTTAATTGCTTACTGAGTCTTATTTATAAATTGATCCTGATCATGTGTATGTATTCATGTATGTATAAGAAATATGCATCATATGAATACACGATTCTAAGTAACACACACACGCACACACACACACACACACACACAAACACACACACAAACACACACACACACACACACACACACACACACACACACACACACACACACATATATATATATATATATATATATATATATATATATATTATGTACTGTCCACCATTTCAGTTATCTGCTGGTAGTTTTGAAATATAAGTCCAAAGGGGACAGCTGCATCTATATAAGCTGAAAGATTGAAAAAAAATCCACGCTTCATTTATAAAGGAAATAATAATTTTCTTCACTTTTCTTACAAAATCTTTATCAATAGAATTTTCCTCGAATCCATTATCTGCTGTCGTAGTGAAAGTTCTGAAATTATGAAAAAAAAAATGACAACGAAGTAAAAATAATTCTTTATGGCCTATCTGTAAAAACATGTCGCTATTTGCTTTCGGTTGTTAATCATAGAGTAGAGGAAATAAATTATCGAAGATTTCTATATAAAAACTGACAGTTTATTCAAAAAGTATGTGTATTGATTGTTCCAGCGTGCGTTTAAGCACCTCTTGAATTAACTACAGAAATCTTACAATTTTTCTAAGACTACAATCTGAATGAACACATCCTGCTGAGATAATAGTACTTCAAAAACAATAATGGCTTCACTAGTATAAGATTTATGACCTCTTGAACAACGGCGGTTTATTCTCGGATTTGATATTGCGTACCTGCCAACGTTAGATACTAGCATCGCTTCAAGTATACTGATTGTGTATCTTCAATGTAAAACGTGTACCTATGAAGGACTCTTTTGATAGTTGTTTTGTTAATAATTGCAATGCATTCGTTACAATACATGCTCATTGTGTTTTCGTTATTATTTTTGTTGACAGTACTTTTTTATTTTCAATTTTCTGCCAAGTTAGTTTGATATTGAAATATTGCGTTGCATTAAAGTTTCATGAATACTAAACCTGAGTAAACAAATGATATTATACAATTACATTTTTTCTGTTGTGTAATTTATTATTAGTACATATCAACTGATTCTTAATATCATAACCCTTGTAGCAGTGACTATGATATCCAAAAGAATGGAAGTGAATTACGATCAAGACTGCTCACTTATACACAGTTAAATGCTCTGAAGAGAATTATTGTCGCCGAAATCGATTGAAAATATATCAATCATGAAAAGATCTTTTGTCAGAACTGGTTTATTTCAAGTATACAAAGATAGTGGTTTCAACATTGTAACTATCATTCTGAGTCTGAAAGGTTTCATTCATACATTTTAAGAGGCTCATGTATCGATGTGTTTTGAAATCAGCTACGTGGGTATCAATGGCTTTTTACACACTGTATCACAGGTATTCTCTGAGCTACAGAGGCAGAAAAACTCATGTTGGTCATTTTTAGGCTTATTTTCAGTATGAACACTTATGTGAGTGGGCTTTCTATCTACTTTCAGCGATCGTCGGCTTGTTTTCTTCGGCTGATTCTAATCTCTTTTCGCTCTACTCCATGTCACGTCATGTTATCTCAAATGAAAGAAATCTACGTAGAAGTTTTCTAAATCCTGACACAACATGGTTCGTTTTTGAGATAATTCATTTTAAGTACAACTATTATCACTCACTAATGAGGAGAATATGAGTCAGAAAATCATGGACAATGCAGAGACCACGAAATTTTCGTTGTAGACTCTTGATGCCTAATAACAACCATTTTCTCAATTCATTCTGTTATTTTAAGCTGTAAAACATGAAGATGCAAGAAAAAAATTATATGCAATTGAATAAAAATTGCACAAAATCTTGGGAATATAATATGTCTCATAATCCAATGACTATCATCAACCAAAGGTTGGAGGCAACTCCAAATAACAAATGGTTAGGTAATCAACTCTTGATTAAATAACATGGAAGTTAATTCAATTAGTATTCTCAACCAAACGAATATCATGATTCAAACATCATTACAATTTCTTTTTTGGACGTCCGAGGATGCTCTTTTAATCACGTTCAAAGGATATCACTTCAGTATTTCTTCATCAGGAGAAACGTTAATAATTTTTGTAACTGATCTTGAGGATGGATTATGAAAAATCAACGTGCAAAATCCTGGTTTTCACTGGAACTCAAATATTGATTTCCTCAACTCATACTCCATGCATCGTAGTCCTGTTTCTACGTATTTGACCCTGGGCTAGGCTGTTTTATACTTAGGGAATATTCAGGAAAATAAAGACATCGTCAATGATTTAGAAAATGTTCGCATCGTCGACCCCATATCAAGTGGACAGTGAAATAGAAATAATGAGAAGTGAGAGAAAAGTGAATAACCAACAAAAAACAGCATCGTTTAATCTATTTAGCCAAGAGTTTTCTCTCTGAATTGTACAAACGAAAAAAAACTATCACACATCAAAAACAACGCAACGCCACTAATGTACTCACAGGAGGAGGGTCGAGTGTGCTTGAGTCAACACTAAATGACAATTTAAAGTCCTTGATTTAGGGAAACAGAAAGTCAGTCATTGTGCTTTCATCTACAACTTCTTATATAGGAAGTCTTTCAACTTGGCACCTCCAGTCTTTTTTTCCGTAGGATGAGGTATAGGTAGATGGTTGGATTAAAAATACTCTCACTAATACTGTGTTGTTACTTCCTAACTCTTATGTTCAGTTGAGCAACTGGATTTAAAGACATTTAGGAACTGAGACGAAACAAGCATTGGTAAATCTAGAAAATAAAATTGTAATTGCTGTAAGTGATATAGCACAAAGCATAAAAAAAAGCATGTAGATTACCATCGGTGTCTTTGTTACTCGATGTGTCGGACACGGATATGTTCAGAGGAATGATCGCTATTCAGCCCACGATGGGAACAGTTCATAACAACCTTCAAAACATTATAAGGCCAATATTTCGAGCATTATCCTTATTTAAAAACTTGAAATATATTTACCATATCAAATTTAGTATAACGTATATTTACTAAGCTTACTAACCCAAGATTGATACTGCTTAAGGTCAAATTAGGACAGTGATATGGTTTTATTGTGCCAATATGTTAGGAAGATGTTTACCTTAAAAATCAATATTAGAAACCTTTTTAACCCTCTTTCTGACACCAGTCTAAAAAAACTAACTGAACAGGTTCAGGAAATGAATTTTTTGCTATTTTGTTTACGATTAATGGAACATCTGTTGAACTTCCTTTCTTTAAAATTAGGAAATTAATTTTTCAAAAAAAGTTGAAACGCCCATTTGTAAAATTACATGGTAAACACTGACAGGTGCTCTCACTTAGCTAATAATTCCTCATAATTGAATTATTTGTGTCCATTAGAAGGCTATATCATGTCAAATGTGATTTTGTTAGACGAAGATGGGTTCCTTCTTTGAGGGAAGATGACAGGAATAAAACGGCGTTGTCAGACAAAGGACAAAGATTTTCATCTCACCAACCCAGAGAATACTAAAGTGATAACGATGGTAGTTTGTATCCAACTCTTTTGTCGAGTTATATATAACTAACAAGTACAAATGATACTTTCTATTTAAAGATTATAGATATAAAACTATAACTGATCATGATTGTGGTAAACAGATATTACGTATCAATTCATTCATGAATTTTTGTAAATCTTGGTAACTCTCTCCTTCTTTCTTCTTTCTCTCTCTTTATATATATATATATATATATATATATATATATATATATATATATATACATGTGTGTATGTGTGTGTGTGTGTGTGTGTGTGGATGTGTGGATGTGTGTGTGAGGGTAGCAATTAAATATATTTCAATTTTCACCACACTACAGCACAGCAGAATTATGGTCCATAAAATGTCAAATAGTGATATTGTACATATCAACCGTTCAAAAGTTTATCGACACACTGATTTCATTGCGTTTTAATTTTATATTGAACATCAAAGATGGCTCGGCATTAATTTTGATAACTAGTTTTGCCATGGTACACACAAACATTGGAGCGGTCAGATTGTCGTCTGATACTTGATTTTGCAAAAGGAAATAAATTATAGTTTTGTAAATTTTTGTTCGCAACACAACGGAAAAATAGAAAATAGATGGATAATGAAATAATAAAAGACTTTATCACTAACACTGGTAAATGTTGTTATGTCCGTCTCTTTAAATCATCGGAACATACAATTTTTCTTCCCTCTGTCAGTGATCTGGCAATAAACCGTGAGCAGTGTTTCTCATTACCAAACTAATTGGTATTATCATCCGAGCGACAACACTACACCCGCTTTGGTTATCAAAAGATCTATTTGTTCCATCCTGATTATTACAGCACTTTCATTTCCTTTCTTCTCTCTTTATCAATCATTCGCAGACGAGACGAACTTGACCAGCCAGACAATGGCCGTGAAATTCTTTCTTCGTAGTGTCTTTAGCAGAACGAATGCCTCTATTCTACTTCTTTTATTTAACAAAATTGTTTGGTGTAGTCTATTCAGTGAATTTGTACGGACTGATCTCTCTTCTAGACGTTGTTGGTTAGTCAATAGAGACTATCAACTTTGAAAAGAGGCGATTACTCTTCATATAATCCTCGACAGTGTTTGAATTCCCCCATCTTTCTAATCTATACATCTATCTCTGTCGCAATATATTCTTGTCTCTTCGTGTGTTTTCTGTCTACTTCAAGCAAAGAAATGTACAAATTACGCCATGCCATTTGTAATATATTCAGACAGAATTCGTCCGAAGAGTTTGCATAGTTGGTTAATTTTCATGCATGCAACCATTCTAGCAAACATAACCGATTAGGGAATATTCATTAAAGGACAATTTTCCAATTATCTCTACACAAATAAATAATATACATATAATATATAGTTTTTATAAAGCTAATTTAGAATAAATATAGGTTGGGAATTGATTAGAATAAAACATTTCAAGTGATTTCAATAAATTTTCAGGAAGAAATAAAAAGTTCAGAGTCACTTGAGATATTAAACTTGACAACTGTGTTTCCTTTGGATGGATGTTTTGGCTGAACGTAACGTTATTCAGAATAGACGGCAAATACATAAGTAACCTCAGTTTTGCTGACAACATCGCCTTTTTGCTGGGAACCTAGATGAACTAAAAAAAGATAGCAGGAAAGTCTTTCTTTACATGATCTTCAGCGAAACAAATGTCATGATCAACCATGCGTATAGAAGACAAATAAACCAGAATAGAAAATTAGGAGATGGAGAAAGTAAACAACTACATATACCTAGGACAACAAATCTCTATGAAAATCTCAAAAGATGAAGAAATCAAGAAAACAAACACTATATATTGGTGAACCTTTGTTAGACTCAGCTCAACCTTCAAGAACAAAATGGATAGTTTACAACCAATGCATCCCTCGATAGTTCCCTATAAAGTTGAGTCATGGAATCTCACCAAAAGATTGATCCTCAAACTGGGAACCATGCAACGTGCACGAGCGAATCATACTCAGCATCACTTGATGAGATCAAAAATATTACAGAGGAAAGACTGGGAGTCAGAAATATCATGGAAAGCATTAGAAAACTCGAGTGGTAATGAGCTTGACATGTTACAAAAATGTCAGAGAACAGCTGGACATCCCAACTACCAACGGCCATACGCAAAAATGCGACTAGCATATATTAGATAGCGTGAAAAACTAGGAGATTTCTGGAAGTACTGGCTCGGTGACACCCATAATAGCTCAGTACGGCAAATTCTTGGGAAAATTGCTGCTACTGAAGATAAATTTAACCCCCTGGAAACCTTTACACGTATATGATATTTTTTTTATTTGAACTTTTCGGTAAAAACATTTGCACACACCTGACACTCAAGTGATGTTACAGTTACTAAACATTTTTCAGTCAGGTTTTCACTGCTTATGTTTCATGAAATTTTTTTTCCGGGATTAGACTTCATTGTTCACTGTAACAATATTAATTGATATCAAATATCAAATTGGATAAATACTTAGTTCAAATATCCACCCGTTGTATCATCAATTTTTATTTATGCTTCCCATCCTTCCATATTTCGTGAAAAAAGTGGGGAGAGGATATATACTCGCACACAGATTCGCGTTGGTGATGTGTGTGACTGATTGAGCTGTCTTTTTCTATAGATAAAAAGGAAAGGCGGAGAAAAAAGACATTGAATGTATTTGCTGAGGTCTTTTAGGACAATCTATCTGAATAAAGAAAGATAACATTAGTGCATCAATATTCGGAAAATGCTTCTAATGTGATAAGAAATAGACATCGTTCTTTTTTTTCAATTCAGACAAATCAGGCTTCATGTCTCCACTGAGACATTTATCTATCTTAGAAAGCAATTATGTAGACAAGAAAAGCGCTTCGTTTGGGAAAGGAACTGTTTTTGAAATATAAAGAAGCAAAGGTATGATTGGCAAAAGAATCAAAAGGGTTTCACAGTTTTTCGGGATACTCACCGCCCAATTGGATAGTTCAGTGGGAAGAATCGAGATCTTCAAAGGTAAAAAAATATATATTTGGTCAGTGGAAAAAATTGATTGGGATTTAGGAGGCTGGTAATTCGACTGGCGACTCATTTTGTCCTGGACAAATAGAGAGAGGGAGAGTGGAGAAAGAGACGAGGAGAAAAAAGAGAGAGAAAAAGTAGGGTATGGAAGCTCCATGGGGTTTGTTTTGGGTTTTTCAGCGTAATAATCTTTCTTTGAATTTTCGATCCGACTTGGATGTAGATTTTTGATATGTGGTAAATGTTCCGCCTTTTACAGCATTAGTGAACTTGGTTTTTGCAGTTTTAACGCCTGCAAATATTATAATATTAACAAATTTCACCAGGCTTCTACATACAAAAATATGAGAGGCCCCGTTTCTTTTTTTTGGTTTTCTTTTAAACAAGAAAAAATAAACTTGGTTTGCTTTTAAACTGCATTGTTGTTTATTGCATCTACATTCAAATCATCGATCTCCCTCTGATCAACAGTTTTGGTATGCAGAAATACAAATAATGTTCTCTGCTCTGTTTCAGAATCATTTCATCCTCCAATTTTTCTCCTGACAAATTCAGTTTCGTTTGATTCAAGATTACATACTTGTGCCACTTGATCACTTACTATGCAATCGTTTGCTGACTTACGCGTGTAGATAGATATGCACTAAGTAACGATTTGAATTTTGAGGAAAGTCACAAAGTTAGAGATCCATTGAACACCCATAGAAAATCTCTGCAGCATTTAATTCACAAAAAGTTTTTTTTAAAAACAAAACAAAACCTAATGTATAATACTGAATACGATATCTGCTTGGTTAGGATTCTGTTGTGAATGGCTGAGAATTCTCACAGCATCTAGAATAATTGGAAAAACTAATAAAGGATCGCTCCAATATGTATTATTGTCATTTCACAAATTCACAAGAGATTTAATTAAATAAAATCAAGTAATGCTGCGTCACATCAACTCATATCATTGTGCCGTGTACAACGTACTACATACTCCAGTATAAAGCACTAGAAACAGTTCTCATCAACTGTTTGACTGGGCCAGTTCTACTAGCTTGTGCGAGGAGCTGATGATCTATCTTCGGGTCAATCTAATTCCTTTTTTTTTTTCACCTCTTCAAGAATATCATCGTTTATATAGAAAATATTGTGGGGTTAGGTAGGATTACAAACCATGCACAGGATATGTATGCATGCGTGTAAGCATGAAATAAAAGTGTGCGGATATACCTAACTAGATGGAAAAACAGACAAATGGTAGGTAGGCTAATACTATGAAAGATTATTGATCTTACACTAGACAGATATAATACCTCATATATCCTATTATATCATATTCTTCTGATGAGAGGACGTATATGTTAAAACGTCACTAGTACCGAACACTTAGAAAGTTGAATAGTGGATCATATCCACTCGGAATGAAATATAAACATCCCACATGGATATCTTTGGACGCTTACGAAAAGGTAACAATCAGTGTCCAGTTGGTCGTAATAGCGGTCACGTTGTTGATATCAAAATACGAAAGTATATGATATTACATAATTGTATGATGAAAACCTCCCCAGTAGGGATCGTGGTTCCGAAGCGGAACGTATAGCATTGTTCGAGAAAGAAAGGCATTATACAAAAACGGAAGACTGGGAGAGAGAGAGAGAGAGAGAGAGAGAGAGAGAGAGAGAGAGAGAGAGAGAGAGAGAGAGGGGGGATCTGGAAAAAGAAGCCTATATGGAAGGACGTAAAACTAGTGTGGCCAATATAAAATATCAGTGGAAATGAAATGAGTTGAAAAAAAAAGAAAGAGGATCAAAGAGAGAGAGAGAGAGACAGAGAGAGAGAGAAAGAGAGAGGACAAGGAAGAGTGAATGAAAAGATTAAAAATGCAAAAGAAATGTAAACAGGACTTGTTATCCACTCAATAGAAGCCATATGTTGGCAGAACGGGATGATCAATCAAGGAAAATGAAAAAAAGGGTTGATCAATAGACAAGTTACCTTTCCCTCCTTTTTTTGGGGGGGGGGTAATACCACTAAAAAATCCGAATTAAAAAAAAAGATCATGAATGCTGTTGGACACAGACTAAGGGATCGATTTGGCATAAACATATAAGTTGATCCTCCCCGAAAAATGCATTGGGATTAAACAAAACTAAAACACTTTTCCTATGGATGACAAAAAGTGAATGTTGAACATTTCAGCTTTTTAGCCCCATTGGTGAGGACTGTATACACTATAGCCAGTGAACCAGCCAATCCAACTGGAAATCCGAAGAAACCTATTTTTACAGTATGGGTGAAAATTTTTGTTGACGTTTTCTATTTGAATTTGAAGGGGTGTACTGAAGCTTACAGGAGATGAAATGACAGAGAGAAAGAAATAAGTAAAGTTGAGAACTGATTGGTGTACAGATAATAATAGCAAAACTCATGACTTAACCAGTAAGTTTTCATCTAAAATTCTTGGCCAACGCCAATTGTTTTGCTGAAAGATTGAAGAAAGAACTAACATACTTGCTCGTAAGAAGCATAAGCAGAAAAGCTTTAATTGCTTCGTAGGCTATCAGATATCTTCAGACCTCTCTATTTCCCTTCTCATCATCAATAGGCAAATATCAATAGCCAGTTATTGTGGCCAGGCAATATTTGTCGCGCCACTGTCCTTGGAGAGGAAGGAAGATGATACTGGGCTCCTTATAGCTATGTTTTGTATTTTCAAGTATCAAAATGGCCGTATTGGCTGCTAGAAATGTCACAATTGATTTTCGTCTGGAGTGAGTCCCTTGTGAAGTGCCCCTTCCGGAAAAAATGAAAATAAGATCTCCCTGCTTGGTTGAAGCACTTTTCATGGCCTGCACGGTTTTCTTAGCTAAGTGAGAAACCTCATAGTGAATGAATCTCGCCATGGGGGTAATGGGTCCATCTATATTGCCAAACGATAATAGTTTTGTCATGATTCTTTTTACACAGCCCATTCAAAATCTCTCAGTATGTTTGCGCTTTTAATCAGTTGTTCTCTCTTGGACGCATCATGGTGTTCTGTAGTCATAAAATGCATTGCTGGGAATTGTTGATGAAATACATTAGCTTGAACCACATGTCGTGTAAGATTTCGACAAGGAAAAACTGAAACACTATTATGATAATGTCAATCATAGGGCGTTCTAAAAACGTGAGTGATACCCGTAAAGACACGCCCAGATGCACCAAAAAGGTGATAACCAGCCAGACTACCAAGGAAAGGGTCCCTAACAAATATCATCAGATAGACAGGCATAGTAAACGACTATGGTTTCATCCTACGTCGGAGTTTTCCTGCTTCCTATAGAATTAAATCTTCCCCCTTTCATTGGAAGCTTTCGTATGAAGTGTCCAAGGATATAAATATCAGGGATGAATTGAATGGAATTCCACGCGAGAGTTTTTAATAACTTGAAATGGTTCGTAGTAGATAAGCATGAAAATGTATTATAGAACTCATAAGAATCCAAATGTTTAATCAAACAATATGTTTGGACGGATTCATCATCGTCACAATCATCTTCAAGCATTTAGCGTCAGTTGTTGGACTTCAACCTTCCCGAAGATTCACTCAATTTCTCAATCATGGACGTCTTGGGAACAATATCTTTCGGAACTTGTCTAGTTCGTCACATATTTATTTATTACCCGCTGCATTTCCACATATGAACCCTGGGGATTCACCTTCTGAGTTTTGATAACAAGCAGTTGTCTGATATTTCTGCAAAATGACCACAATGTAGGTATAGAGTAATTGTAGTGTATGCTTAAAATTACGGTACTACTTTGGCTTTTTAAAGGACCTACATACAGGTTTCAGTATGCTTGAAGTATTCGTTTGAGCGTGACATGTATACACGGAGAAAACACCTATTGATAGATTTTTAACCAGCAAATAACTGATAGGTACTTCCCCATTAATCCTAAAGAGAAGGGTGTATAACCAATGCATCCTCCCAATAGTCACTTATGGAGCTGAAACATGGAACTTAACCAAGAAACAGACCCGTAAGCTGAGAACCATGCAACGTGCACATGAAAGAATAATGCTGGGCCTCACATGGAGAGACCACAAAACAGCACAACACATCCGGGAAAAGACAAGAGTTAGAGACATCATAGAAGCCATAAAAAATCTCAAATGGCGGTGGGCTGGCCATGTTGCAAGAATGGCTGACAATCGATGGACATCACGACTCACAACATGGATTCCCCGAGACCATATGCGCAACCGAGGCCGGCAAAATATTAGATGGAGAGATGAACTAGACAGGTTCAGGAAGTACTGGCTCCGTGACGCCCATGATAGAGAAGTGTGGCAAATCCTGGGGAAGGTCTATGTCCAACGACGGACGCTAAAAGACTGATGATGATGATGATGATGATGACTTCAAACTTTAAAAAAAGTTTTCAAGTTAAAATTGTGAACTTAAAAAGGTTTATGCAGAAAATAACTTTCAGTTGATATTCTGCCTCGGAGGCAAAGGCTCATCCTCACGAGAGAGAAAGAAAGAGCTTGTTTTTACTTGAAATAGGCAAAGCACCGAGATATATGACATCTTGGCTCATGATCTTAATTCTGCTCGGGGGTTGTATTTCTTTTATTAACAAAATTAAAATAAGAGAGTTAATTGGTATTTTTGATATGGTAGGGCGGACGATTATAATATATTGAAACAATGACATCAGAATAGAAAAATGCAGTCATCTTACCCAGCAGTGAGGATATTTTGCAGAATGGAGGATATATTCAATGAGTATACATATAAGAAAAAATCCAGTCCCGGGAGAAAAGGTCTGTTGTGTGGTTGAAATGGATATGCATTCCTCTCCTTCGTAGTTTTAGCCTAGATAAAAATCAAGGATTATAAATGCTGATTATCAAAGTTGACAGAATCTCCTCATCGGGAGCAGAACAAATTTTTACTTTTCAGGCAAAGCATTATAAATATCAGGATTCAGGTCGGTATATGAAAAAAGGAATAAATATAGACGGATATAAATAGATGAGGATTAATAGATAAAGAATAGATACATAGAGAGGCAAACTGATGTCAGGTATATTGAAGGACAGGTAGGTGGAAGATAAAATAAAATCGAATGACCTTACATTCATACAAGCATTGGATGTCATGATACACGAATCCGAAATAAATTTTCTTGGGTAGCACAAGTAGGCAAAAGGCCATCAAGCTGGCCACCAAGACAACGGTTGCTGCTGATCAGGATAGGAGATCCGTGGCTGGGATGACGCAACGTAGTTTCAAGTCGGGGCTAGATTAACCCCGGCTAGGTCGCGCCAGTGAATGTGTCTGGTTGATCAAAAACCCTACTGACAAACTACAATAGGAAACAACTTTGATGTGTCCAGATGCATCACAAAATGATGTGTGGTAAAAAATTTGTTAAAACCCTTTGGAAACCAGGGTGGGGGGCACATACTAGGATAGTGACCCTCAGCATAATAAGTGATTCATAAGAACTAAATAGATGTTGAAGTTTCCAAAGCATATTCAGCATGTGAAAAGCAAATCCAGTTAGAATAAATCAGAAAATAATACATATTGATCAATATCCCTTTGTAATTCACAGATAGTTTTTTAATTTATACGAATCTTTTTTCTAAGAAGAATAATTACTAATTTGTTTCATTTAAAGAGTCAATACTTGTTGGGGTGTTTTTTATCGGCAAAATTGTAACCCCTGAGTGAGTGAGTCAAATATGACGGACAGCAATCCAAGAAAATCACATTCATCATTATATATCCATTAACTTAAGTATGATTTGTATCAGAAGACCTATGATTTGGGATCCATTGAGAATTGAACCAACTAATCCTGACAGAAAAAATGTTTTGATTCTGATGTTATTTATATGGTGACGGGAAGAGGTCTGAATGCTAAAGAGAGAAAAAAATTAATATAACGTAGGGCACGTAAAGATTTATTTCCATCATCAAAAATATTCGTGAAGGGAGATGAGGATATGCCAATTTGGTATAGAATCAGATGTCTCCGAATAAAGTTGATAGCGAAATGAGTTTTCAGATCATTACTCAGGAAGAAAACAACCTCTCTATTTATATCTGAGGCGTTCAAGCGACTTGCAGCTGAAATAGTTTTATCTATTAACGACTTCACTTTAGCAAATAAACAAACATGAGTTTACAGAGTACGGCAAAGCACACTCCCAAGTGTGCTGAAGAAAACTGTTTTGTTTGGTTATGAAATACAGCTGATAAGAATTTGTAACCCCCTCTGTTGTATTTTCCATACACCTTTGCGTTCTCGTGTTATTTTTCATAACCAAGCAATTGGCATCTGCTCTGATCTACCCATCCATATGAATCATTCTGATACTATCTATCAATTTATCCGTCAGTTCGTGCACGCTATTCAACTCAATTTCATTAAGTTCTGTAGCAGTGACTATATATATATATATATATATATATATATATATATATATATATATATATATATATATATATACACACACATTCCCCGCATAAATGAATCACCATTACTTGCACGTGAAGCAGAATGATCATCAAAAGGATTATCCGAATTCCACAAAATAATTAAATTCAAAATCTTCCATTGGGCTCCGTAATATATATATATATATAAATATATATATATATATACATATATATGTATGTATGTATGTATGTATAAATATATATATATATATATATATATATATATATATATATATATATATATATATATACATATATATGTATGTATGTATGTATGTATAAATATATATATATATATATATATATATATATATATATAGATATATATGTATATATGTATATATATATATATATGTATATATATATATATTAATGCATAGCTCTTCTTTGTTATTTTGTGATCAGGAAACATATATGGCCTTGAAATAAAATAAAATAAACTAAGAATTTGAGTAGATATGCGTGTATGAGTGCACGTGCAAAAAATCAGCAGGTGGACTTACTGCAATTAAAAGGGGATAATAGTGAGTGATATCTGTAAATACAAAACACTACTCAAGGTTAGAACTTTGAGCAAATATTCACGTCTAATCAGTCCTGTCATTTTCGAAAGAATTTTTTACTCACATGTTCAATTTACATTGGAAAACTTTTCTGTTCGATGAAACCAGTAATTGTTTCGTGAGCACACATCAGATCGACTGCTACAGAGCTATAATTAAGTGACCCCGCATACTCTACTCGTGCAGCCTTATACCAAACTAAAAGAATAAATGTAATCATTTCAATATTCATTATTAACGACTGCTTGGATTTTTAGACTTGGCTAAGTCTCGCACAAGGTCTCAACACTGAATGGAACCAATGAGCCATGGTTTGAATGACCAGCTTGTTTACTACCTTAGGTGTTATATAACTAATATAGGTTTATTTCTGTCTTGATCTTTTAGGTGGGGAATCAGCATTATGTATAGAATATTATAGACCCCACCAGTGGTGGACATTGAAATGATGATCATCGATATTATTAGCGACATTATTATGATGTAAGGAATTCAACCACTCAATAATAGACAACGGAATGAGTTACCCACTCAGCATTCAGCATACCAAGCTCCCCCAAATTATGACATCAACCCAATGAAGGCTGTACGGGACTAACGACTAAAACATTGAGTTAAAACAATGAAACCATATCAGGAGCTCAGATTTCCAATAAAAATCTATGCTTAATGTTAAAAAGATCCAATCACATTTTTGTTATGTCTTGAAACAATAAAGTTACTATCTTCATTTGAATTTGATTTCCAACGTTTTTCTCAGTTCCAAATGCTCTATAAAATTTGGACATTTTTTCATTTGAAAAGGCAGAATGCCACCATATCGTTCTGTGTTTCTTTTGAGGCGTGCTATTATAGAAGCAGCGCCCACCATCTTCTTCTCTAGCTCTCTTTCTCTTACACCCCAGTCAATTGTACCTCCCATCACTTTAACCTCCGGTTAAGCAGCATAATTTGCTATTATCACTGTTTTCGCTCTGGAACGCTCGATCCATTCTCAGTAAAATTATTTGTGATTGCTTCTTCACATTATTCAATTTTTGCTTTGGTTTCTATCAAGATGCTCTGCTACGACCCGCAGGGGAACACAACCCCCCCCACACACACATACGCATTCACACACGTATATATATTCTCTCTCTGTATCCATTTATCTCTTTCTTTTTCTCAATATGTGTTAATGATACAATCTTATCAAAAAATAATTTCAATAAAATATTATAAAAAAACTAGTGCAACCAAAGACTTATTTATTCTACTAAATCAAATAGGTTTAATCATTTCCAACAAATTTAGATATTATTGATACAATACAGAGCAGTATTTATCATGGAGAGAAAAACCAAATACGTGTTTCAAAATTGATCTATTTATCAAGTGTAGGAGATTAGTTTTTGTTTTAATTAAATTACTCTAAAAATTCCGTTAGGACACACTATTCAAATATATTTTATTACTTGGATTTCACACATGAAATGAATGACTAAACGAGTATGAAAGTCTTTTCTTAAATTATCTAACGTTCAAGTAGGAACGTTAAATAATTCAACAATTAGATTAGTTGGCAAAAGAAACATTAGTTTGTCAATGTCATGACGTGATTCTCGTATTCTTAGAGTTTGAATGTAATCTCTTAATAAGAGATAAAGTTAATATTATGGTGTGTTAATTTTCAGTTTCAATTTTGATCCGTGGAAAAATTGAGATTCTTAATGTGTAAAGACAAAAAAAATATTAGCCTAATCAAACAAGTGAAAAGCAATCAAAATGTCGTCATTTGAAACATTCAAAATATATTCAATGATATAGAATATAAGCATTATAGAATGATAATTGCAATTTTTTCTGCTTTATCTGTTTATCTATTTCACCTTTATAATACAATTGATATTTATATAACACGCTTTTCAATGCTAGTAATAATATTTACTATCGAAATCTTTAGATTGATATATAAAAAAAATGCTGGATCTTATTATGCTGTGCCACACACATACAATGAAAATGGTAAACTCATTTTTCTAAAAAATGCTAGACTATATATACGGCAATTTATGCATTAACACCAACAAATATGCATGCCTTCGAAAGTGTATCCAATTTAAGAAAAAATCAGTAATTTTTAATGAGTGAGATTTGTTTACTGAGTTGGACTTGTTTTTGAAAATTCAGACGGAGATTAGATTCTCTCAGATAAAGTAGCTTTAAATGACTTTCCAAAAACTACAGTACATGTTTATAGGAAGGTACTCATTTTAGAATCATTTTTATACTACCTGATACTCAAACTTTTGTGATTACTTACACAGAGACACAGTCACATACTCACACACGCACATGCACACACACACACACACACACACACACATATATATATATATATATATATATATATATATATATATATATATATATATATGTATATATATATGTATATATATATATACACTTATCTGTATTGTTACCGAAAGTTATAGGTTTACACACATGAATATATACACAATCATGCACTAACAAAATATCTCCTGACAAGTGTGCATCTTGAGACATCCAATTGTGTACTTATACATGTATTCGGCTTCTGTATCGATAAAGTTGACTACACAAACACACACAGACACAGACACAGACACACACATTGGTAAGTTATTTAAAAATGAACATATGAGCCGACATAATCTAAGTTGCCTTATGTTATATTGAAATTATGATTGAAATGATCTTTTGTTATCACACCGTGAATGTATCATTTGGCCAAGACAATGTAATATAACACAATTTATGATCATGTATAGGTATGCATACTCATTCATCTGTACACATACATTATGTTTGGGTAGAAGGAGGAGGATATGCGTAGATGCCCCGAGATTTGAATATTTAACTTTTTTTGAGCGTTTTTGTAGCTGATACTTAGAGATCAACTAATTGCTTAAATAATTGCTAATAACTATATTTGGTTGAAACACACAACTATATGCATATATCTATCTATCTATCAATCTATCTATCTATCTATCTATATATATATATATATATATATATATATATATATATATATATATATATAGAGAGAGAGAGAAACAGAGAGAGAGAGAGAAAGAGAGAGAGAGAGAGGGGGGAGAGAGAGAGTGAGAAATTGACGGATTGAAATCAAAAGTGAGAGACTTATATGCAGAAATTTTAATTTTTGAAAATTCTAAAATTTCATCGCTGTATCAAATAAGTCGAATGAACTATATTGATTGGTAGTTACTTAAAAAAACGGATGGCAAGGTAAAGTAATTAGTGATCTGGATTATTGTAAATAATGCATGCGGTTTGTAAGTTTAGTTAATGACTTATTCGTAGATTAGAAACGGATGGTTTATTTTTGCCGTCATTATTTACAGCTAACGTATCGAAAAAAATTAATTGAGAAAGTATCATTGAAAAGATAGAAACAAATGATCAGAATTGAAATATATATAATAGTATAAATAAAACTTTGAATCGGTATGGCACAATTCTGATTGATGCCCTTAGTACGTTGCATCGTTATTTCGATTTACAAATCGTAGTAGTGTCATTATATAGAGCGATTAAAGTTTAAAATGACAAGTACACGGATTCATAACTTAAGCAGAAAAAATTCCCTGCAGCGTATGTGTAAATAAATCAGTGTCCATGAAAACAATATCAAATTTGGGGTAAATGATACTATGTGTACTGTTCTATTTTAGTTTGACGATGTACTCTCGAGGAGCCTTGAAATCGTATTTTTATTTCCTACGCAGAATCGAACATCCACGCAAATAATGTCTTTTAATCTTTTTTGATAAGAGAACTGTCAGATTTGCCCTGTCGTATAAAATGCGATTAAGGCAAAAACAAAAGAATGAAATATTCCCGTTACGGTCTTATGCAGAGCGCCAAGAAACGGCCAGAGACAACGATTTGCTCATCATTGAAATCAATTCCTTTGATTTAACCTGTCTTCAGCTACTTTCGTTTTCATGTGTGCCGTATTTAAAACTATTAATTCACAGTGTGTACAAGTGTATGTACCGTAGAGTTTTATCTATCTATTGTTCCATCTATCTAAATTGTTCCAGCCTGATCATATCTGTCTGTTCATATATAGATATATCTTTCTTCATTCATGTGAATTTACCTATCTAAATTATTTCACTTCAATTTATCCATCAGCAGTTCATAATTTTCTTTAAATCAATGTCATCTACATAATGACATGGTATAATGCGGGTGTGAATTTGTGAAATTATCCGTTAAGGATTACACAAGACAGCGGGATAAAATCGATATATTTGTAATTAATAGGTCTCATTTAATCTACAGAATAGATTTTATATCGAATTTTACAAAAAAAAAAAAATAAATAAAAAATAAATATATATATATATATATATATATATATATATATATATAAATAGATAAAAAAATAAGATAATTAGTATGACGCCAGCGTTCGTGGTTGGTTCCGCTCCCCCCAAAGTCTGTATTTTTCTTTCGTCTGATATCCTTTTACCCTAACGTACCAAACGTAAAACCCGTGGAACGATATCAATATCATCTAAAGGAGATTTTTGTACCATTCATTCGAACCCATTCATATTGGGAAATGAAATATTTGAGAAAAAATTTTGTTGGATTTTGTCTAATTTTTGAGGAAAAGACAAACTTGTTTTTTGACTGCTTTTCCTGTTTATATAAATAAGAAACGGTTAACCAAAAGTACCAATGTAAGTCAACATAGGTTTCTTTAGTCTTCTTGCAACTCTGGTTGGCTAGCTGCATATGTCTGTGTCGCAAAATAAGACACACCGATGAAGCTAGGGTCTGAAATTTCAATCATTCGCTTTTTGTTATATTCAAAAAAAAAAAAAAAAACGATTTCCTCTGATTTTAGAAAAATACTTCTGAAACAAATCTTTAGCGGTGTTCACTTGTTCAATTTCGACTGCTTTTTGTGTTTATGTATAAATGTTTCACTTGTAAATGGAAGCTAAATTGCCCCTTTGAGTGGCGTACAGTAGCATGCAGGTTTGTTTCCTGGAAATCCAGACCTTTAATGATCCAACAAATG
>OY735201.1:62455843-62463343 GCA_963457665.1 Thysanoteuthis rhombus
ACGTCTCGATGTACTTTATCATTTATATTTTCCATGACAGTCTCTGGTTTGTGTTGGTGCAATTTGTCTACATGATCGAACCGGAGTCGTTTGAACAGTGTTTTTATTTTTATACTCTCTAGGCCAGTTCGCTACCTTCACTAATTATGCAGTTTACCGTCTTATATCTTTCTTTGCAGAGGCGATGTACAATTTTTCTTGGTTTTGTCAATGTTCGCCTTGATGCTGTTTGTGCTGACGCACTTGTTCTTGACTGTGACAGCACGAGGGTAAGATGTAGAGATACGGAATAGGCCTGGAAATCACTACAGTACTGAGTTGGTCTGCAAGACAATCCAGCTAACCATTGCACTACAGTAAGCGTATATATATTTATTTCTAAAGCTCGTTCCAAACTGACATAAAGCTGCACTAGAAAATTAAACTTTGGGGATAATTTATTCTATACTACAGAATTGGCTTACAAGTCAATCTTGCTAACTATTGCACTATGGTAGGCGTATGTATGTTTAATTCTATAGTTTGTCTCAGTCTTGCCCCAGGCTGGATTAGTAAAGTACACGGTGCAGATGGAAGTTGGCATGGTACAGAATTCGTCAAACTGATAGAATCCAAACCATAGCTATATGAAAAGTGCCAGTGTGATTAAAACAAAAATCTTGCATCTGTCCAGCAGAAGACTACGTTGAAGAGGTAAATGATGGGGATCAAGAATTACTCTGCAAAAAGAGCTTGATAAGAATCATACTACGGTAGGCCACAACACGTTTTTTGAACCTTATCCCTCTGTAGATTGGTACAATAGTGAATTCTTTCTTTGTGACTAATTGCTAACCATGGAGTTGATGTTGGCCCTTTCGATAACTATAACCAGCCGATAAAATTAGGCAACAAATGTACAGAGGAAGCCGTTTATTATTGTTGATTGAAATAAGATATTTTGAACCATTTGATTTTCATAAAAAAGCAGAGTTAGCACCAGTCGACACCTGACTGTCTACAACTTTCATGCCCGAACTTAAAATATCAAAACAATTATAATTGGTATCACATTTGATTTTGTCAGCGTTTGTGTGCACAGTTATTGGGAATTGCAGAATGAATAGAATATTTTTTAAATACCCAGAATATTTCATATCGTTACGACATTGGAAATCGTAGAATCCAAAATAACCCCCAACGGTGAAATCAACAATATATATATATATATATATATATATATATATATATATATATATATATATATATATATATATATATATATATATATATAAATGAAGCAGTATGATATTCAGAAAAAATTGATTCACGAAAAATGAAAAAAAATATATTAATTGATGGAAGATGGGACACAGAGAAAGAGGTTGTAAAAGCCTGTCTATTGGTGGCGAAACACAGTCTGTAGCTTTACTGTGTGTCTATGACGGATCCTGTATGTATTTAAAGATACGAGTAGCAAGCAGTAGGCTGACTGAAACTTTGTTGCATGCTACAGACAGCCGAGTTCGAGCCGACAAGTATTTGGCCACTTGATTCAATATTGTTGCTGCTTTAGGAATTTGATTTTTTTCCACTTATGTTCGTTTCAGCGTGTGATATCCTTGCCAACAGGAAACTTAGCATGAGTGAGTGGGCCAATCAGTCCATTTTACATCGTCAGTTTCCGTTACCTAAACTAAACAATTATTGTGTTTTTATTGAAAGTTTTATTTCCATTTGAAACTCTACTCTCCACACACACACACACACACACACACACACACACTCATACAAACATATATATATATCTTTTTTATATCCGTTTGCGTTTTGAAGCGACAACTACATTTTGACCTCTTTGATCAATGTTTGGAGAGTCTAGTGGGGTATGTCCAAGAGAGGTTAGACACACTGTGGTACTATTGGAACAAAAATGTAGCTTAAGAGACAAAATTGTTTTCTTTTTTAAAAAAAAATCATATGTATATTTATTACTCACTTGTTCCAGTTAAGTCCTCCCTTCAAAGATTATGAACAAAGTGACAGGAATAGGCCCCTTCAAAATCATGTACCCTGGCCAAATGGTTCCACTGAACATCTTCTTCTGTACATTCTCCTCTGCAAAGCTCTGATAGCAAGAACCATTTGGTAACATTATCATTCATTGTGAGGAACGGTTCCCTTGATAATTACTTAAGCATTCCGGTTGATATTCTTGTTCTTCAATAGGATCGTTAATTTCTCCAAATAATTTTTGCATCGTATCATTTTTGTTATCAACCATCAGCTTTGCACTTTTAATCATTTCCATTGTTATTAATGAGAAGCTACTAAGTCATAGAGGTGTAATAATTGTTAGTGCTCGTTATTTATATCACAAAAAGAAATCGAGTGAAGAATCCCCCTTGCAATAAAGATGTACAAAAGCTATGTAAATTAACGCCCATAACTGCGCAGATCGGAATCCACCTGTTCATTGGTGAATCAAAAGCATATCTGATTACACTTTTTTGGTGTCACGTACCTTGACTTATTCTGAATGCAGCATCCATCACAATCATGATTAAATGTTCCTTGCCCCGCCCTTTTGCAGTATCCAAACTCTCATGGCTTCAGATCTGATTAGATCTCTTTTTTATTTACGTGTTTCCTCCCGTTCCGTCTTTTTTCACACGTTTTTATTGTATTTTGTTCCCAATTTTCCGTTCTTGTTCTCTTTTTCGGCATTCTTGGAAGTCGCCTTTTTTTCATCTCCTCTTTTTTTTTTCTTTCTCTGTTTTAATTAGTTTTTGTATACCGGTCTTTTCTCTTCAATTCTTTCATTTCAGTCGCACAAAACTTCCACCTTTTTTGCTTTTTTTTTTTTTGTTGTTCTTTTTTTCTTTCTCCGTCATCTAAATACTGTTTGTTTGTTTATCTGGTTGTCTCTCATTCAACTTACATTCTTTCTTCATTTTTCAAATCTTCATCTACTTTTCTCTTTCATGAGTATTTTCTCTTCTAACTTATCCTTTTACTTGTTTATTTCTTTTTTCTTTTCCTCACTCTTCCTCAATTATTATTGACCGTTATCTTCGTTTAGTTTCTCCTCCTGAATTTTTTTTTCCATCTTTTTCATTGAAATGAGCTGCACGTTACATCATTCTTCTTTTTTCTCCTTTCTCTTTCTTTCTCCCCTTTTTATTCAAACTTTTAATGCGCGTTTATAGACGAATTTTCCTAACATAAAGCCGCGAGCTAAGTGAAATAAAAAAGATGGAAGCATGAAATTGAAAAAAAAAGAAAAAACAACGAAAAAATTATAATTTAAAATCTATAATAAATGTGAGAGAAAAGACATTCATGAAAACTGGAATGCCATGAGGGCAGAAGAAATATGATGGTTTTAAATGCATCAAGTTTAGGCTGACTTCCGATTCAAAAAAATAGGATCGTAATTAGATTCTCCAGTGCAAAAGGGAGATAATTACGATTTGGGTAAAATTCTTTTCCATATATTTCTGACAATTTGAAATTAATAGATTTTTTCACTCGCATATTGACATCAGAATATTTTTAATGGCATGTTTATTTCCATATTGATATTGAAATGATAATAATTACGTCACGTTGATCTGCGCAGAGAATTGTAACTGAATTATAGAAATAAAGTTAACTGAAAACAACAAATAAAAGGAAGTAGGAAAACATATGGAGACCTTGAAATTGCGATTGGCAATTATGGAATCTGATTTAAGATTAGCTTGAGTAACTAGCCAGTTGTTTAATTGAATGCAATGAAAACCATTTAATCTACAGTTCAATTTCCGATACTGATAGGAGAGACATGTTAAGAAAACATTTCAAATGTATAGATAAATTGTTTACTTTTCAGATTGAAATATTGGATTCATGAGCTTAACACTAATAAGATATAATGCCAGTGATCGGTTTGATCCTTGCTGGTTGACCAACATTAGTTCGTTAACACCTGTGTTTTTTTCTGTCAGGCTAAGCTAAAGCTTGGTGAATGCTTTTGTTTGAAAGGTAGTGCCAATTTTGCTCAAAAAGATTAGCTTGAATAACTAGCCTGTTGTTTAATTCGATGCAATGAAAACCATTTCAATTTCCAATACGAATTCGAGAGACAATTTAAGAAAAACATAGAAAATGTACAGATAAATTTACTTTTCCGATTGAATCATTGGATTCATGAGCTGATCACTGATAAGAAATGATGCTAGTGATCAGCTTGATCCTCGCTGGTTGATCAATAATGGTTATTTAGCATCTGTGTTTTTTTTGTCAGGCTAACCAAAAATTCGTTAATGCTTTTTTTTTTTTAAAGGAGGTGCTAACACAGCTTAGAAGGATTTTCCTGTTTTAATGATGATGGTGTCAGACTACAAAGGAATGTAAAGCTCTTGATAATTTTTTTGTTTTAGCAGAAAAACAATTCTTGGCATAACCCAAACACCTCGCTAAGACATAACGTTCTGGAAACGTCCGCAATGCCCATTTTAGTATTGAACAAAATACTATTCTGAGTCTCTTGTTTTTTGTAAAGTACCTGAAAGCTTTCAAAGTTTTAAAGTTCAAGATCAATTCAAATGTTGCATCTGTCTACGATTACTAACGGAAATCATTCATAAAATGCACCCGGGTGCATTCATTATTATCAAAAACTAATTACTTTCAAAATGAATGAATGAATGATTGAGAGACAGAATTGCAAGAGACCAAATGGTTAACAGTACAGAAGTCGGAGAACAGAGTTCAAATTCTTGCTAAGGCAGTTGGTCCTAAGTACGTACTGATGCTTTCGCCTTTCGTAATAATGCCCCCAAACAATAAGCAAATAGCTGGACAGACTGCGATTTTTAGCTGTAGTCTCCCCAATATTATGTAGAAATAGTAGGGTAAAATTGGCTCCGTAGCCTTGGTGGACAATCAGCTCTGATACAAAACAAGTAGTCTATGAAGGGGAACTGATTCCACGTATTTCAATGTCAGGTTCAAAATAACTCATGGCTGATGGTTTTATGTAACATTGTTTGACCTGTTGCAAGAGAGATTGGCTTTCAGAAGTAGTTCAAATAGCTCTGATAGATGCCGTGAAGGCAAAATAGTCAGCATATCTCCTTTAAGATTTACTTGGTCATGGATTGAGCTGTAACTGGTTAATGAGACTGTGAAGTAGACCGAATGTCTACCTGGATTTTCAAGATGAGGCATTGAGTATATCTTACAACCATTCTATTGCATTTCTTGATCGGCCACGGTAACTTAGTTATCTCTACCGGAAATATCAAGATAGAGCTAAAACTTGATTGATTATCCAATTATTCTTTCGGACACACATAATCAGTGTTTTCGTTTTAATCACAGCATTTAGAATCTTCACTTCATGACCTATCAAGTTCTCTGTACACTTCAGGTAATTTTTAACGGGGCCTTTTTTCATCGGATATAGGGTGCATTTAAATCTATTCTATTGCTTTCCAAATCAATCAGCGAGCACTTTTACTTTTGTTTTCCTCTGTTGTATAGCGAGGAACCCAAAAATCTAACTCACCTTTACTCAGAACGTGATACGCATTCATCTACAATTCCATGCAGTAGTGTAACAACGTAAATAGCTCGACCAAAATAGGCCATGGCTGAGCCGATCAAATATCAGGTCGGTAACATGATATGAATGGAAAATTAGAATTCACTGACCTGCATGACTTTTGGGTCAGCAAACACAAAAATCCAAATCGTACACGTGAATCTGAAAGAGTTGATAACTATATATATATATATATATATATATATATATATATATATATATATATATATATATATATATACATATCTACGACAACAAACCTCTATGAAACCCTTGGAAGGAAGGAAGATCAAGCATAAAGTCTCTTCATGATGGTAAATTTTCGGTCGAATGAGCTTTTTCTTTCAGAACTTGAAAATCTCATCAGTTTTAAAACGAAGGGTTTACAACCAATGCATTTTCCAAATAGTCACCAATGGAGCTGGTACATCGAATTGTTCAAAAGATTGACATTCAAACAGAGAAGCATACGGAGTCCATTTGAGGAAATCATGCACAACATTACATGGATGGATCACAAAACAGCTCAGTATATCACAAAAAAACAAAACAAGAGTCAGGGATATCATAGAATCCATTAAAAAACTCAAATGGCTATGAACTAGTTATGTTGCAATAATGTCAGACCACCACTGGACATTACAATTCACGACTTTAAATTCCCAGGGATCATATACAAAACTATGACTTGCAAGATATGATACGGTTCGACAAAGTAGACAAGATCAGAGAGTATGCACTGCCCATGATAGAGAGGTCAGGTGAATCTTTTGGAAAGATGACGATGACTTGTTGCTTTATGCATTTTTTCGAGTTTTTTTTTCATCATCATCATCATCATCATCATCATCATCATCATCATCATCATCATCATCATCATCATCATTTTATTGATCATGAGTTGGACATCATTACTCCCCAAGACTCGCTGGACAGATATATCACGTATCACGCAAAGCCAATACTTTCAAAACTTGTCCAGTTCGTCTCTCCATCTTGTTTTCTGCCTGCTTAGGTTACAAAATTGATCGGTGGAGGTAGGGGGACCAACCAAAAGACTAAATGGAAACCAGTCATTGGAGCAAGCTGGCCTTAGAAGTCACTCAACCTGGGGCCATCTCCTTATGATTTATCAACCAAAATAGAAAGCAGCAGAACATAAAATGCCATTCACTGTAGCATTTATCAACATCGAGAAGGCCTTTGACTCAGTGTAAATTCCAATGGCCATCGAGACTATCACGGTAAAATGTGTAGACCCTGTATAAATCAGAGTACAGCAATATATATATATATATATATATATATATATTCACAGTAACCCCTTTATCAGGATACGTAAAGATTCGGTGCCCGTACACCCATAACCTCCCTCGAATGATCTTCAGAAACCTAGATTGGGAGAATCAGGGGATTATTTGGAAGATTACAAAAGTCCTTTTTGCAGATAAATTCAACAACCTCCAAGAAATGGTAGATGAATAGGATGAAAAAAATTAAAAAAAGATCAAATTTTACATGTTTCATCAGAAAAAAAGGTCATATGTGACAATCATGTCTGAAATAAAGACATAATAATCAAAACTGAAAATGCAGAACTGGACAAAGTAGCCCACTGCATCTACCCTGGAAAACACATCTCCATGGTTTTTTCAAAAGAAGAAAAAATCAAGCAGAAAATGACGTTAGGATGACAAACCTTTGGCAGGCAAGGCTAAGCTTCAACACCAGAAAATCCAATTAGTCTTCAAAAGAAAAGTATTAAACCAATGATTCCTCCTGTTTCAATCTCTAATATAATTGATATTGATTGTTGATTCAATATATAATATAAACTTAGAGAGAAAATGATTAATTCACACATTCAGTACATACAAAGATCAAATTTGCAAATCATGTATCTGTTTGTTCGTCACCGACACTTTTCATTG